>CM077156.1:42426840-42579959 GCA_039583875.1 Platanthera guangdongensis | reverse complement strand
TTGACTCCAATCCGAGATCCATGTCATCTCCTCTCGAGGAATGCATGCAGCTTCTTTTATCTTTGAGCGATTCTACTCGTATCCGCAACCTCTCGTCATTTAAGATACAGATCTAAAATCAAAGAGCATATATGCGAATATGAATTCGACCTAATATAATTCAAGATAATCGAATGCGTAAAAGAGTTTGACAAAAAGAGTTTCATTCAAAGATCATCATGATCAAGTACTAAGGAAGTTAGATACTTGAAATGAAATAAAGGTTACAATAATAGTAAAAGGAAGACATGATTAAGAAAAGGAGTACTTGAATTGAAATTAGCAAAAATTAAAGTTAAAATATGAAATTGAAATTACATAAAAGAATTGACACGACCGTGACCTAGGGCGTGTCAAGCTCGGAATAATCAACCTAGAAGCCCGGGAACGTTGGACAAAACCGCCAAAAGTCCCCGTTTTGCGGGTCACGCCCGTCACCCATTAGGCGTGTCAGGTCTGTTACTGGAAATGGCAGGAAGGAGAAATGGCGGGAATAAATTATGGCTGTTTTGGGAAGTCACGCCCCTCGGTCACGCCCGTGACCTAGGACGTGTAGTGACCGGGTCAGCAAACGGATGGAAATGGCGCAATCTGGCATCAATTTGGCAGTTTCGGGTAGGTCACGCCCTGGTTCACGCCCGTGACATGGGGCCGTGTACTTAGAAAATGTCCCAGAATTGTCCAAGGAAGCTTTCTGCAGAAAATTGTACTTTTGAACTAGACACACCCGTGTTCACGCCGTAGTCACGACCGTGTCATTTGGGCGTGTACTTGTGAAACTCTCCAAATTTGTAGAGGACGTCGTCCTCTTTCGTTGACTATTGCACGCCGTAACTCTTCATGTTTGATAGTTTATGACCATTTGATGTTAGCTATCCGCGACCAAAATGTTAATTTTGCCAGAATGTTTTCAGATCATGGTCCATGCACTTGAAATGATATTCAGAGCTCAAGAAATCACGGGGTGTCTCACAAGAGCGCTAAAAACTTGATGAAGAATTTATAGTTTTAAAATGTATCCAAACTATAATCTCAAATAGGCAAGCGTACCAATTGAAATATAGTATAAGAAATGTTGTATTAGACTTGGGGCCTGTTGAGTACTTCTACACATGCAAATTAATTTTATTTTATCTAAATAAAAAATGAGATTAAATTAAACTAATTGAATGAAAATAAACTAAAAACTAGCACTTGATCTAGACTCCCTTTGAGTAAACCTTTTATGAAACACAAATTCTATTTTACTCACTTCGACTGTGGACGTTCCCAAGATACAAAAGCATTTCCATCGAGCTCATGCTTTTGCCTACCTTAGGTTGATCGTTAGACCCCTTCGCCAGTCGAAACACCTATTTTGCTTTAGGCGGTGAAAACCCTCTATTGGATTTTACTCCAATCCGGAAGATCCATGTCATCCTCTCTCGAGGAGTGCATGCGGCTATTTTTATCTTTGAGCGATCTACTCGTATCCGCAACCTCTCGGTCATTTAAGATACATATCTAAAAGTGAAGAGCATATCCGCGAAATCCGAATTCGACACAATATAATTCAAAGATTAATCGAAAGCGGTAAAAGAGTTTGACAAAATGAGTTTTATTCAAAGATCATCATGATCAGTGCTAAGGAATTAGCTACTTGACCATGACATAAAGATTACAATAAAAATAAAAGGAACACATATTAAGAAGATTACTTGATTGATTAGTAAAAAGTGAGTTAAACTATGAAATTGAAATTACATAAAGAATGCATAAAAAAGTTAACTAAGCTACACATAGTCCTAAAATTGCTCCTCCTTTTTTTCCAGCTCTGACCTCATCTGGAATTTATAGGAAGAGTTGCTGGTCGGTCACGCCCTTGGTCAGTAAATAGATGGAAAGGGTGCAATCTGGCATCAATTCGGCAGTTTCGGGTAGGTCACGCCCTGGGTCACGCCCGTGACATGGGGGCGTGTACTTAGAAAATGTCCCAGAATTGTCCGCGGAAGCTTTCTGCAGAAAATTATACTTTTGAACTAGACACGCCAGTGTTCATGCCCTGGTCACGCCCATGTCATGGGGGCGTGTACTTGTGAAACTCTCCAGATTTGTATAGGGCGTCCTCTTTCTGTTGACTAGTTGCACGTCCCGTAACTCCTCCTTGTTTGAAAGTTATGACCATTTGAAGTTTAGTTATCCGCGACCAAAAATGTTAATTTTCCCCAGAATATTTTCAGATCATGGTCATGCACATGAAATTAATATTCAGAGCTCAAGAAAAACAAGTGGTGTCTCCCAAGAGCGCTAAAAACTTAATTAAGAATTTATAGTTTTAAAATGTATCCAAACTATAATCTTAAATAGGCAAGCGTACCTATCGAAATATAGTATAGGAAATGTCGTATTAGACTCAGGGCCTGTTGAGTACTTCTACTCACGCAAATTAGTATTATTTTATCTAAATATAAAATGAGATTAAATTAAACTAATTTAAAAAAAATAAACTAAAAACTAGCACTTGATCTAGACTCCCTTTGAATAAACCTTTTATGAAACACAAACTTTATTTTACTCACTTCCACCGTGGAGGTTCCCAAGATACAAAAGCGTCTCTCTCGAGCTCATGCTTTTGACTAACCTTAGGTTGATCGATTAAGACCCCTCGGCTAGTCGAAACCCCTAAGCTTGCTTTAGGCAGTGAACCCCTCTATTGGATTTGACTCCATTCCGGAAGATCCATGTCATCCTCTCTCGAGGAGTGCATGCGGCTCCTTTTATCTTTGCGCGATGTACTCGTGTCCGCAACCTCTCAGTCATTTAAGATACGGATCTAAAATCGAAGAGCATATCCGCGAAATATGAATTCGACACAATATAATTCAAAGATAAATCGAAAGCGGTAAAAGAGTTTGACAAAATGAGTTTTATTCAAAGATCATCATTATCAAGTGCTAAGGAAGTTAGCTACTTGACATGAAATAATGGTTACAACAAAAATAAAAGGAAGACATGATTAAGAAGAGTACTTGAATTGAAATTAGCAAAAAGTGAAGTTAAACTATGAAATTGAAATTACATAAAAAAATGCATAAAAACAATTAACTAAGCTACAACATAGTCCTAAAATTGGCTCCTCCTTTTTTTCAGCTCCTGAACTCATCTGGAATTTATAGGAAGAGTTGCTGGTTGGTCACGCCCTTGGTCACGCCCGTGACCTAGGGCATGTCAAGCTGGGAACCGTCAACAGAAAAGCCCGGGAATGTTGGACAAAAATGCACTTGATCACCCCTAAGCTTGCTTTAGGCGGTGAACCCCTCTATTGGATTTGACTCCAATGCGGAAGATCTATGTCATCTCCTCTCGAGGAGTGCATGCGGATCCTTTTATATTTGATCGATCTACTCGTATCTGCAACCTCTCGGTCATTTAAGATACGGATCTAAAATAAAAGAGCATATACGCGAAATATGAATTCGGCACAATATAATTCAAAGATAAATTGAATGCGGTAAAAGAGTTTGACAAAAAGAGTTTTATTCGAAGATCATCATGATCAAGTGCTAAGGAAGTTAGCTACTTGAAATGAAATAAAGGTTACAATAATAGTAAATGGAAGACATGATTATGAAGAGTACTTGAATTGAAATTAGCAAAAAGTAAAGTTAAAATATGAAATTGAAATTAAATAAAAGAAATGCAAAAAAACACTAAACTAAGCTATAACATAGTCCTAAAATTGGCTCCTCCTTTCCCCCAGCTCCTGAACTGATCTGAAATTTATAGGAAAAGTTGCTGGTCGGTCACGCCCTTGGTCACGCCCGTGACCTAGGGCGTGTCAAGCTCGGAATCGTCATCCTAAAAGACCGGGAATGTTGGAGAAAAACCGCCAAAAGTCAGCGTTTTGCGGGTCACGCCCGTGACCCAGGGCGTGTCAAGTCTATTACTGGAAATGGCGGGAAGGTGAAACAGTGGGAATAAATTCTGGTTGTTGGGGGAAGTCACACCCCTCGGTCAGGCCCATGATCTAGGGATTGTAATGACCGAGTCAGCAAACGGATGGAAATGACATAATCTGGCATCAATTCGGCAGTTTCGGGTAGGTCACGCCCTGGTTCACGCCCGTGACATGGGGGCGTGTACTTAGAAAATGTCCCAGAATTGTCCACGGAAGCTTTCTGCAGAAAATTATACTTTCGAACTAGACACCCGTGTTCACGCCCTAGTCACGACCGTGTCATGTGGGAATGTACTTGTGAAACTCTCCAAATTTGTAGAGTACGTCGTCCTATTTCCGTTGACTAGTTGCACGTTCCGTAACTCTTCCTGATTTGAAAGTTATGACCATTTGAAGTTTAGCTATCCGCGACCAAAAATGTTAATTTTCTCCAGAATGTTTTCAGATCATGGTCATGCACTTGAAATTGATATTCAGAGCTTAAGATAAGCAAGGGGTATCTCCCAAGAGCGCTAAAAAACTTGATGAGAAATTATAGTTTTAAAATGTATCCAAACTATAATCTCAAATTCGCAAGCGTACCTATCGAAATATAGTATAGAAAATGTCGTATTAGACACGGGGCCTGTTGAGTACTTCTACTCACGCAATTTAGTATTATTTTATCTAAATATAAAATTAGATTAAATTAAACTAATTGAAAGAAAATAAACTAAAAATTAGCACTTGATCTAGACTCCCTTTGAATAAACCTTTTATGAAACACAAACTCTATTTTACTCACTTCGACCGTGGAGGTTCCCAAGATACAAAAGCGTCTCTCTCGAGCACATGCTTTTGACTAACCTTAGGTTGATCGATTAAGACCTCTTGGCCAGTCGAAACCCCTAAGCTTTCTTTAGGCGGTGAACCCCTCTATTGGATTTGACTCCAATCCGTAAGATCCATGTCATCCTCTCTCGAGGAGTGCATGGGGCTCCTTTTATCTTTGAGCGATCTACTCGTATCCGCAACCTCTCGGTCATTTAAGATACAGATCTAAAATCGAAGAGCATATCCGTGAAATATGAATTTGACACAATATAATTCAAAGATAAATCGAAAGCGGTAAAAGTGTTTGACAAAAAGAGTTTTATTCAAAGATCATCATGATCAAGTGCTAAGGATGTTAACTACTTGACATGAAATAAAGATTACAATAAAAATAAAAGGAAGACATGATTAAGAAGAGGAGTACTTGAATTGAAAATAGCAAAAAGTAAAGTTAATCTATGAAATTGAAATTACATAAAAGAAATGAAAACAAAAACAGTAAACTAAGATACAACATAGTTCTAAAATTAGCTCCTCCTTTTTTTCCAGCTACTGAACTCATCTGGAATTTATAGGAAGAGTTGCTGGTCGGTCACCCCCTTGGTCACCCACGTGACCTAGGTCATGTCTCCCCCTTGGTCACGCCCGTGACCTAGGCCGTGTAATGACCGGGTCAGCAAACGGATGGAAATGGCGCAATTTGGCATCAATTCGGCAGTTTCGGGTAGGTCACTCCCTGGTTCACGCTCGTGACATGGGGGTGTGTACTTTGAAAATGTCGCAAAATTGTCCACGGAAGCTTTCTGCAAAAATTTGTACTTTTAAACTAGACACGTCCGTGTTCACGCCCTAGTCATGATCTTGTCATGTGGGCGTGTACTTGTGAAACTCTCCAAATTTTTAGAGGATGCCGTCCTCTTTCCTTTGACTAGTTGCACGTCCCGTAACTCTTCCTGGTTTGAAAGTTATGACCATTTGAAGTTTAGCTATTCGCGACCAAAAATGTTAATTTTCTCCAGAATGTTTTCAGATCATGGTCATGCACTTGAAATTCAAATTCAGAGCTCAAGATAAGCAAGGGGTGTCTCCCAAGAGCGCTAAAAATCTTGATGAATAATTTATAGTTTTAAAATGTATCCAAACTATAATCTCAAATAAGCAAGCGTACCTATCGAAATATAGTATAAGAAATATCGTATTAGACTCGGGGCCTGTGGAGTACTTCTACTCATGCTAATTAGTATTATTTTATCTAAATATAAAATGAGATTAAATTAAACTAATTGAAAGAAAATAAACTAAAAACTAGCACTTGATCTCGACTCCCTTTGAATAAACTTTTTATGAAACACAAACTCTATTTTACTCACTTCGACCGTGGATGTTCACAAGATACAAAAGCCTCTCTCTCGAGCTCATGCTTTTGACAAACCTTATGTTGATCGATTAAGACCACTCGGCCAGTCAAAACCCCTTATTTTTCTTTAGGCGGTGAACCCCTCTATTGGATTTGACTCCAATCCGAAAGATCCATGTCATCCTCTCTCGAGGAGTGCATGCAGCTTCTTTTATCTTTGAGTGATCTACTCGTATCCGCAACTTCTCGATCATTTAAGATACGGATCTAAAATCGAAGAGCATATCCGCGAAATATGAATTCGATACAATATAATTAAAAGATTAATCGAAAGCAGTAAATGAGTTTGATAAAATGAGTTTTATTCAAAGATCATCATGATCAAGTGCTAAGGAAGTTAGCTACTTGACATGAAATAAAGGTTACAATAAAAATAAAAGGAACACATGATTAAGAAGAGTACTTGAATTGAAATTAGCAAAAAGTGAAGTTAAACTATGAAATTGAAATTACATAAAAGAAATGCATAAAGACAGTAAACTAAGCTACAACATAGTCCTAAAATTGTCTCCTCATTTTTTTTCCAGCTCCTGAACTCATCTGGAATTTATAGGAAGAGTTGCTGGTCGGTCAAGCCCTTGGTCAGCAAACGGAGGGTAACGACACAATCTGGCATCAATTCGGCAGTTTCAGGTAGGTCACGCCCTGGGTCACGCCCGTGACATGGGGGAGTGTACTTAGAATATGTCCCAGAATTGTCCGCGGAAGCTTTCTGCAAAAAATTGTACTTTTGAACTAGATACGGCCTTGTTCACGCCCTGGTCACACCTGTGTCATGGGGGCGTGTACTTGTGAAACTCTCCAGATTTGTATAGGGCGTCGTCCTCTTTCTGTTGACTAGTTGCACGTCCCGTAACTCTTCCTTGTTTGAAAGTTATGACCATTTGAAGTTTAGCTATCCGCGACCAAAAATGTTAATTTTCTCCAGAATGTTTTTAGATCATGGTCATGCACATGAAATTGATATTCAGAGGTCAAGATAAGCAAGCGGTGTCTCCCAAGAGCGCTAAAAAGTTGATTAATAATTTATAGTTTTAAAATGTATCCAAATAATAATCTCAAATAGGCAAGCGTACCTGTCGAAATATAGTATAGGAAATGTCGTATTAGACTCGAGGCCTGTTGAGTACTTCTACTCACGCAAATTAGTATTATTTTATCTAAATATAAAGGATATTAAATAAAACTAATTGAAAGAAAATAAACTAAAAACTAGCACTTGATCTAGACTCGATTTGAATAAACTTTTTATGAAACACAAACTTTATTTTACTCACTTCGACCGTGGAGGTTCCCAAGATACAAAAGCGTCTCTCTCGAGCTCATGCTTTTGACTAACCTTAGGTTGATCGATTAAGACCCCTCGGCCAGTCGAAACCCCTAAGTTTGCTTTAGGCAGTGAACCCCTCTATTGGATTTGACTCCAATCCGGAAGATCCATGTCATCCTCTCTCGAGGAGTGCATGCGACTCCTTTTATCTTTGTGTGATGTACTTTTATCCGCAACCTCTTGGTCATTTAAGATACAGATCTAAAATCGAAGAGCATATCAGCGAAATATGAATTCGACGCAATATAATTCAAAGATAAATCGAAAGCGGTAAAAGAGTTTGACAAAATGAGTTTTATTCAAAAATCATCATGATCAAGTGCTAAGGAAGTTAGCTACTTGACATGAAATAAAGGTTACAATAAAAATAAAAGGAAGACATGATTTAGAAGAGTACATGAATTGAAATTAGCAAAAAATGAAGTTAAACTATGAAATTGAAATTACATAAAAGAAATGCATAAAAACAGTAAACTAAGCTACAACATAGTCCTAAAATTGGCTCCTACTTTTTTTCCAGCTCCTGAACTCATCTGGAATTTATAGGAAGAGTTGCTGGTCGGTCACGACCTTGGTCACGCACGTGACGTAGGGCGTGTCAAGCTCGGAACAGTCATCTTAAAAGCCCAGAAACTTTGGAGAAAAACGCCCGTGATCACCCCTAAGATTGCTTTAAGCGGTGAACCCCTCTATCGGATTTGACTCCAATCCGAAAGATCCATGTCATCTCCTCTCGAGGAGTGCATGCGGCTCCTTTTATCTTTGAGCGATCTACTCGTATCGGCAACATCTCGGTCATTTAAGATACGGATCTAAAATCAAAGAGCATAGACGCGAAATATGAATTCGACACAATATAATTCAAAGATAAATCGAAAGTGGTAAAAGAGTTTTATTCAAAGATCATCATGATCAAGTGCTATGGAAGTTAGCTACTTGAAATGAAATAAAGGTTACAATAAATGTAAAAGGAAGACATGATTAAGAAGAGGAGTACTTGAATTGAAATTAGCAAAAAGTAAAGTTAAAATATGAAATTGAAATTACATAAAAGAAATGCATAAAAACAGTAAAATAAGCTACAACATAGTCCAAAAATTGGCTCCTCCTTTCCCCCAGCTCCTGAACTGATCTGGAATTTATAGGAAAAGTTGCTGGTCGGTCACGCCCTTGGTCACGCCCTTGACCTAGGGCGTGTCAAGCTCAGAATCGTCATCTTAAAAGCCCGAGAACGTTGGAGAAAAACCGCCAAAAGTCGCCGTTTTGCGGGTCACACCCGTGACCCAGGGCGTGTCAAGTCTGTTACTGGAAATGGCAGGAAGGAGAAACGGCGGGAATAAATTCTGGTTGTAGGGGGAAGTCACGCCCCTCGGTCACGCCCGTGACCTAGGGCGTGTAATGAACGGGTCAGCAAACAGATGGAAATGGCGTAATCTGGCATCAATTCGACAGTTTCGGGTAGGTCACGCCCTGGTTCACGCCCGTGACATGTGGGCGTGTACTTAGAAAATGTCCCAGAATTGTCCACGGAAGCTTTCTGAAAAAAATTGTACTTTTGAACTAGACACGCCCGTGTTCACGCCCTAGTCACGACCATGTCATGTGGGCGTGTACTTATGAAACTCTCCAAATTTGTGGAGGACTTTGTCCTCTTTCCGTTGACTAGTTGCACGTCCCGTAACTCTTCCTGGTTTGAAAGTTATGACCATTTGAAGTTTAGCTATCCGCGACCAAAATTGTTAATTTTCTCCAGAATGTTTTCAGATCATGGTCATGCACTTGAAATTGATATTCAGAGCTCAAGATAAGCAAGGGGTGTCTCCCAAGAGCGCTAAAAAACTTGATGAAGAATTTTTAGTTTTAAAATGTATCCAAACTATAATCTCAAATAGGCAAACGTATCTATCGAAATATAGTATAGGAAATTTCGTATTAGACTCGGGGCCTGTTGAGAACTTCTACTCACGTAAATTAGTATTATTTTATCTAAATATAAAATGAGATTAAATTAAACTAATTGAAAGTTAATAAACTAAAAACTAGCACTTGATCTAGACTCCCTTTGAATAATCCTTTTATGAAACACAAACTATATTTTACACACTTTGACCGTGGAGGTTCCCAAGATACAAAAGCGTCTCTCTCGAGCACATGATTTTGACTAACCTTAGGTTGATCGATTAAGACCTCTTAGCCAGTCGAAACCCCTAAGCTTGCTTTAGGCGGTGAACCCCTCTATTGGATTTGACTCCAGTCCGGAAGATCCATGTCATCCTCTCTCGAGGAGTGCATGGGGCTCCTTTTATATTTGAGCGATCTACTCGTATCAGCAACCTCTCGGTCATTTAATATACGGATCTAAAATCGAAGAGCATATCCGCAAAATATGAATTTGACACAATATAATTCAAGGATAAATCGAAAGCGGTAAAAGAGTTTGACAAAAGAGTTTTATTCAAAGATCATCATGATCAGGTGCTAAGGATGTTAACTACTTGACATGAAATAAAGGTTACAATAAAAATAAAAGGAAGACATGATTAAGAAGATGAGTACTTGAATTGAAATTAGCAAAAAATAAAGTTAATCTATGAAATTGAAATTTCATAAAAGAAATGAAAAAACAGTAAACTAAGATACAACATAGTTTTAAAATTGGCTCTTCCATTTTTTCTAGTTCCTGAACTCATCTGTAATTTATAGGAAGAGTTGCTGGTCGGTCACGCCCTTGGTCACCCCCGTGACCTAGGGCATGTCTCCCCCCTCGGTCACGCCCGTGACCTAGGGCGTGTAATGACCGGGTTAGCAAACGGATGGAAATGGCGCAATCTAGCATCAATTCGGCAGTTTTGGGTAGGTCACGCCCTGGTTCACGCCCGTGACATGGGGGCGTGTAGTTAGAAAATGTCCCAGAATTGTCCACGGAAGCTTTCTGTAGAAAATTGTACTTTTGAACTAGACACGCCCGTGTTCACGCCCTAGTCACAACCGTGTCATGTGTGCGTGTACTTGTGAAACTCTCCAAATTTGTAGAGGACGCGTACTCTTTCCATTGACTAGTTGCACGTCCTGTAACTCTTCCAGGTTTGAAAGTTATGACCATTTGAAGTTTAGCTATCCGCGACCAAAAATGTTAATTTTCTCCAGAATGTTTTCAGATCATGGTTATGCACTTGAAATTGATATTCAGAGCTCAAGATAAGCAAGGGGTGTCTCCAAAGAGCGCTAAAAAACTTGATGAAGAATTTATAGTTTTAAAATTTATCCAAACTATAATCTCAAATAAGCAAGCGTACCTATCGAAATATAGTATAGGAAATGTCGTATTAGACTCGGGCCTGTTGAGTAATTCTACTCATGCAAATTAGTATTATTTTATCTAAATATAAAATGAGATTAAATTAAACTAATTGAAAGAAAATAAACTAAAAACTAGCACTAGATCTAGACTCCCTTTGAATAAACCTTTTATGAAACACAAACTCTATTTTACTCACTTCGACCGTGGAGGTTCCCAAGATACAAAAGTGTCTCTCTCGAGCACATGCTTTTGACTAACCTTAGGTTGATCGATTAAGACCTCTTGGCCAGTCAAAACCCCTAAGCTTGCTTTAGGCGGTGAACCCCTATATTGGATTTGACACCAATCCGGAAGATCCAGGTCATCCTCTCTCGAGGAGTGCATGGGGCTCCTTTTATCTTTGAGCGATCTACTCGTATCCCCAACCTCTCGGTCATAAGATACGGATCTAAAATCGAAGAGCATATCCGCGAAATATGAATTTGACATAGTGATTCCTAGAGCAAAGATTCCTAGAGACATAGTGATCCTGACCCAAATTAGTAATAGGGTGTTCCAACAATCTCCCCCTATTTGGGTTAGGATTACTATTTACAGACTTTGGAAAAAATTTAAATAACAACATACAAGCATTAAAGTAGAAAAACAACAGCTAGACATTGCAGAATAATCACAGAGATATATAGCATCCAGATAACAGTCAGAAATCACAGAAATTATCACCTTACAATATCATTTCTTCTCTTTGCCCTTAACCATTTTAATCTCTCTGTTGGGATTGAGGGCTTCCTTCTTTGATCTGGTGTCATCTGCTGCACCTAGAGATGTTTGCTGTTTAAGCCTGGGAACCACAGCTTCAGGGTGTAATTCCATGTACCTGTCTGCATCAAAGAACTTACTTGAAGCATATCTCTCTAGTTCTTTCTGTCTCTGTTCAGACATAGTAGAAATGTTGGAAGAATCTAATCCTTGTTCTCTGGCCTTTTTAATTTGATCCAGTGCAGCTAGTTCTTTTAACCTTGTAGTCCAAGCAGCTTGATTGTTTTCAGGATCCTCAAAAGGTACAGGTGGCTCATACCTGTTGGAGGGATTGTCTTGAGAAGGCCAGACAGACACAGTTTCTTTTAGCTTGTAAGGGAAAGAACCAGATGTTGTATTAGAAGAACTATGTCCTCCCCTAGAATATGGGTGCTTCCTAGAGTACCCTTTAGAATAGACTTGAATATCTCTCTGATTACCCCTATATCCTCCTCTCCTAGAATGAGAACCCCTGGATTGGCTTTCCCTGTGGTAAGATCTGGCATGAGGTTGATAGGGAGCCTGACTTCTGGCTGGGGGTTGACTTGCAGAGCTTCCACCTGCACCTGCATCAGGAGGAGGTGGTGGAGGAGGATGAGAGTGCTGGAATTGGGATGAACCCTTCTCATATTTTCTCTTTTTCTTCATTGCTTTCAGCTGATTTTTAGAGTATTGCATCCAGTGTTTAGTAATTGGGCAGTTATGCAGAATGTAATATGGGATATCATTGTTATCTTTAACTTTAGCAGGAGGTACTCTTTTCATTGCTTTGCTCCTTGCCTTCCTTTTCCTGGCATTGGTAGTAGAAGAGTCATCATAGTCTGTTTTAAATTCATCAGATTCAGAACTCTGGTCCTCATAGAGAGTATCTATTTTCTTCATCAAGTCCTTTTTGAGCTGAACAGAAGCAGATGAGGCAGAAGTTGAAACAGCAGCAGCAGCAGCAGGTGTTGAGATGGTAACAGCAGGGACAGCAGTAGATGTTGAAGGTGAAGCAGAAACAACAACATCAACAGCAGTAGGTTCTGGAGAGGTAATAACAGCAACAATTTCACTAACAATAGTAGGAACAGCAGATTCACTATCAGCAATAGAAGCAGAGGGAAAATCATCAAGGACTGCAGAAGGCTCAAATTCAGTGGCCTCTGACATCAAAATGTCCTTAGAAGATTGTTCATCAGAAACAGTAAGAATTTCAGCAGCAGTAGTATCAATATTCTCAGAAGCAAAATCAGTCCTTTCTTTAGAAGAAACAGCAACAACATTTTCAGTAGCAGCAATTACTGAATGTACAAAAGAAGTGATAATGCTAGGGTCACAGTAAGAAAAAGGCACAAGTGCCTTGGATAAGTCTTCTGGGGGCTTGACAGCATTAACCTCTGGCAGACAGCTGAAGAAAGCAGAATCAAAAGCTGAAAGCAAAGACCTGAGGTCTATTGCAAGAACTGCAGTTGAAATCTGATTTTCTGGAGGCACAGCAACAACAACGAGAGGAGGAGCAGCAGAAGAAGCAGTACTAACAGTAGCAGCAAAAGCATGAAGATTCACTTCATATGGCATCTCCCCCTGCCTAGATGCAGACATGTCTGGATCAAGGCACACTGCTGCAGGTGCTGCCTGAGGGAAGAGGGAAGAGAGCCTGGCAGAAAGGGCTGCCACTGAGAGGTGTAGAGGAGCCAAGGAGGTCTCCAACAGTAGAGAGAGCCTGGGGGCAAGCAGCTCATACAGCCTGTCAGTTAGGGCTGAGAGGTCTACTTGCTCAAGAGCTGGAGCAGAGGTAGAAGGTATGGAAGCAGCTGAAGGTTCTGGAAGTGGAGAGCTGGATAATTATGGAAGGGATGGCTGAGGTGTTGGCAAGGTGGATATGGAGGATAGGGGAATGGATATGGATGGGGTGAATGTTGGTTGATCATTGATCTGGTGTAGGAGGTCTTGAAATATAGTGGAGGAGGAAGGTAACTCAGGAGCAGATGATGGAGAATCATCCATAAAGGAATCATCCAGTAGGGTGAAGGATGGATGAGAGGGTGATGAGGTGACATCTGGTGGAGGATAGGAGAATAGTGGGTGGAATTGATCTGCTGGTGGAGGTAGAATAGGTTCTGGAGAAGGTGTTGATGTTGGAGATGGGCTGGATATGATGATGGTGGATGAAGCTAGAATGGTGGATGGAATGGGAAGAGATGGAAGTGGAGGAGGAGGAGAGGAGGCAGCAACAGCAGCCAGGTCATCTGCAGGGGCAGAGACCTGTGGAGGAGTGACTCTTGGAGTCCTTGTGCCTAAAGGGGCACTGGAGGAGGGCCTGCTAGGCTTGCTTATTTGTCTGTCCCACTTTCCAAAGAGGGCACAAGACAATCTCTTGGAGGCATTGATATGAACTCCAGAGGAGATCAGCAAGGCAGGGCACCTATGCTGCAGAAATACTCCAATAATTCTCCCAAAATTAACAAAACTTTTGTTTATTTTCTTTTTGATGAGGTCAAAGAAAACCTCTCCCCAATTCAGATTCTTCTTGTCCACAAGAGCTCCCATGAGGCATAGCTGATATCTTGATATTGTATCATGGGCAGAGTGCTTTGCCAGTAGCACTTTCCCCACCACATCTGCCATGAACCTGTATTCAACAGGCAGGTTCCTTTTGAAGAGCTTACTAGGGTTTCCCTCTAGATGACCCATCCTGGCAAGCAGTTCAGAATACTCTTCTCCAGATAGCTCAGTAGAGTCTTCTCCATTTCTCAACTCAAAAACTTCTGATAGGACGGTTGGGGTCAAGGGTACCTGATTTCCAGCTATAGACCCAACAATGGTGTTGTTATCTTGATTATGGGTAGTATAAACCCACTCCTTTATTTCATCAGAAGCCAACTTGATCCTGGTGGTCATTATTGCTGTCAGATTCTGATCCTTGAACAAACCCAGTATATCTTGAAAAATCTGGTCAGTCGTGCTGAAGGATTCTATATCAATGTCAAAACCAGCATCAAACTTCATTGCAGCAAGAACAGCAACTGACACAGCCATTGGTACCTGCAAAAGTTCAACAAACAAAACGACCAAGTGTAGAATTGTTTGGAGGGAAAGAAAATTCTTGCATAGAAATTGAAAGCGCAAAAGAGAACGACGACGAAAAATGAGTTTTATATTAGGGTTCGACGCAGAAATGGAAAGATCGTTGAACTTAGTTCGACGATCGAGGCTACTAAAGGAATCTGAAGAGTTTTCAACATCCTCGATCTCCGTTCGACGATATTGGAGAGCGTCGAGCTCCGTTCGACGATCGTTCAGAGAACATAATCGTCGAGCGCCGTTCGACGATCGTTTACCGGAAGAGATAGTTCATACTATCTGAGAGACGCTGAACTCAGTTCGACGATTTTTGGAAATCGTCGATCTCCATTCGACGATCTTGGGGCAAATCGTCGAGCGCAGTTCAGAGATCAGAAAAGCTCTAGACACTAAGAGAAATCAGAATGTTTGCCTAGTATTGGTCAATTTTTAAGCTTTCAAAATCTTGGATATTATTTAAGGCTCCTCCATCTAACATTCCTAATTGATTTAGGAAGAAGGTCTGTTTCTTTTCATCCAAGGGCTTGGTGAAAATATCTCCCCTTTGTAAATCAGTTGGGATATAATGTAGTTCAATTTTATTCTTTTCAACATTATCCCTTAAGAAGTGATGCCTAATCTCTATGTGTTTTGTCCTACTATGGAGGACTGGATTTTGAGCTATAGAAATAGCACTAGTATTGTCACAAAAGATTTTAGACTTCTCTAAGTTGTAGCCATAGTCTAGGAGTTGGTTTTGAATCCACAAGATTTGTGAACAACAACTGCCTGCAGCCATATATTCAGCTTCAGCAGTTGAAGTTGACACAGATGTTTGTTTCTTACAAAACCAAGAGACAAGTCTGTCACCAAGGAACTGACAAGTTCCACTGGTGCTTTTCCTGTCAATTCTGCATCCAGCATAATCAGCATCTGAGATTCCAGTTAAATCAAATGCTGAATCCTTTGGATACCAGAGACCTAGATTTGGACAACTTTTAACATACCTGAGAATCCTCTTTACTAAAGTTAGGTGTTACTCTCTAGGGCTTACCTGGAACCTAGCACATATACATGTAGCAAACATTATATCTGGTCTACTAGCTGTAAGATAAAATAAAGAGCCAATCATTGCTTTATATGTTGTCTGATCAACAGGTTACCCATGTTCATCAGCATCCAATACAACATTAGTAGGCATGGGTGTTTTCATACAAGATGTTTCAGACATACCAAATTTCTTAACCAGTTCATTTACATATTTGGTTTGAGAAATAAAGATGCCATCAGCATGTTGCTTGACTTGCAATCCTAGGAAGAAGGATAGCTCACCCATGCTACTCATCTCAAATTTAGAATGCATTAGGTTGGAAAACCTTCTGCACAATTTGGAGTCAGTAGAACCAAAAATGATATCGTCTACATAAATTTGTACTAGTAGGGTATGGGACTTATGGGTTCTAATGAAAAGAGTTTGGTCCACTCTACCCCTTATAAAACCATTTTCCAAGAGAAAGCATGCTAAGGTCTCATACCATGCTCTAGGAGCTTGCTTGAGACCATATAATGCTTTATTCAATCTAAAAACATAATCAGGATAAGTTGGAGAGATAAAACCTGAAGGTTGTCTGACATAAACTTCCTCTTTGATGTCTCCATTTAAGAAAGCACTTTTGACATCCATCTGATATACTTTGAAGCCTTTATGAGCTGAATAAGCTAGAAATATTCTGATGGCTTCCAATCTTGCAACAGGTGTAATTGTCTGGTCGTAGTCTATTCCTTCTTCTTGAGAGTATCCCTGAGCAACTAGTCTTGCCTTGTTCCTTATAATTACTCCTTGATCATCCAATTTGTTTCTGAATACCCATTTTGTTCTAACAATTGAGTGATCCTTAGGCTTTGGCACTAGTTCCCATACTTTGTTCCTCTCAAATTGATGCAACTCTTCTTGCATTACAATGATCCAGTGTGGATCTTGCTCTGCATCTTGAATGGACTGAGGTTCAGTTTGAGATAGGAAGCAGGTGTGCAACAGGTTTTGGTTCACCTGATTTCTGGTTTGCACACCAGCTGAGATTTCTCCAATTATTTGGGAAATTGGATGGTCTCTTGATGTTACTAAATCAACAAGGGGTGTTGATTGTTCACCAACCTGTTTTGTTGTTTCCTCTTGTGGTACAACAACTGGCTCTTCAAGTTGTTCTTCAATATGTTGAGCATTTCCTTCATCTTCACTGCTTTCATCCTCTTGAGTGACCTGTAACCTGTTCAAGTCTTCAACTAGAGAATGTTCCTGCAAAAGTTCTATGGTAGAAGAATTCTTCTCCTTGAAAGACATGTTAGTTTCATCAAATGAGATGTGAACAGATTCCTCAATTTTCAAGGATGATTTATTATAGACCCTATAAGCCTTGATGATCATGGAGTATCCCAGAAACACTCCTTCATCAGCTTTGGCTTGAAATTTTGCTAAAACTTTCTTGTCATTATTATGAATGTAGCAAATACAACCAAAGACTCTAAAATAGTCAATTTTAGGTTTCTTCCCTTTGAGTAATTCATAGGGAGTCTTTCCCTTTAGTTTATGTATCAGACTTTTGTTCAACACATAGTTGGAGGTGTTCACTGCCTCTGCCCAGAAGGATAGAGGTAGATGAGCATCTGACAATAATGTTGTGGCAGATTCAATAATGGTTCTATTTTTCCTTTCAGCTACCCCATTTTGTTGAGGAGTTCTAGGAGCTGAGAAAGTATGTCTGATCCCTTCACTCTGACAGAACTCTTGCATAAGAAGAGAATCAAACTCTGTCCCATGATCACATCTGATCAGGGCAATGTGAGTATTGAACTCAATCTATATACATTTGAGAAACTCTGTCAGACACTTAAAGTTATCAGACTTATTCCTTAGAAAGAACACCCAAGTGAATCTAGAGAAGTCATCTACAACTACTAAAGTGTAGGATTTCCCTCCTAGGCTTTGTACTGAGATGGGTCCAAAAAGATCCATGTGTAACAGATATAATATCCTAGGTAAATCACTCTTATTAAGTGACTTAAAGCTGTTTTTAGTTTGCTTGCCTAATTGACAAGCCCTGCAGAGTCCTTTCTTCTTGTAGGGGCCAGAAGGTAATCCTCTTACAAGGTTGTCTTTGGATAGCCTAGCAATAGTTCTAAGGTTTAGGTGTCCTAATCTCTTATGCCATAAGATATTTGGTCTACAGACTGAATTAAACAAGCAGATATCTACATCAGTTGAAAGAAAATCTACTAGGTAGATGTTACCTTTCCTTTTACCTATCAACACAGTTGTGTTGTCCTCTGACTTGATTTTGCATAAGGCTTTGCTGAAGGTCACCTGGTAGCCTTCATCACACAGTTGACTGATGCTGATTAGGTTGTGCTTCAGTCCTTCCACATAAGCTACCTTCTTGAAAGTTACTAAACCAATCTGGACTGCACCATATCCTTTAGTTTGTCCAAAGTTTGAATCACCAAAGATAACTTTGGGTCCAAGCTTGGCTCTAAAGGAAGTGAGTTTGTCCTTGTTCCCTGTCATGTGCTTAGAGCACCCACTATCCAAATATCATTGCTGGTTAGATGTTGGATAGGTCTTCACCTGCACATAAGACAATTCATTTGTTTTTGACCCAGTTTACCTTGGGCCTAGGTTGATAACCTTTAAATTCTGAAATGAAAGACATCCCAGGTTGACTCTTATATCCTTCAGGATGATATCTCCTTGGAGGTATAATCCATTCAGTATAAGGGTTAAAGATTTGGGATGTAGGACCCTTAAGATTAAATTTTGATTTACCTTTGAAAAATTTTCCAGAGCTCTGACCTCTGTTCGACGATCTTGGAGCTGCGTTTGACGATCTTGGGTCAGATCGTCGAGCTCCATTCGACGGTCGACTATGGGTGAGGTCAGGTATTTGAGATCGTCGACCTGCATTCGACGACTTTGGCTGAGATCGTCGAGCTGCGTTCGGTGATTGTCGATCTTCATTCAGCGATCGTCGATCTCCGTTCGACGATTTCTGCTGGGACTTAGTTTTCTGAGGCAGATCAGAATTTTTCCTAGCAAACTCTACAACTCACTTTCCTTTGTCAGAAATGAATTTGATTGGGGTTATTAGAATAATTGGTTGGCTGGATGAGGCACCCAAGCCCAGTGTACTATTGAATCTGGAGTTCACTGTGCTTGTGATGTTCATCAGCTTGATGCTTCTCCCATTAAGGGACTCTTCAAGCTTCTTGGCCTCAGAGAGCTCACTTTTCAGTGAAGCTATCTGTTCCCTACAGTCTTCCAACTCCTGAGAGAGTTTGAGGTTTTCTGACTTTAAAGTATTGTGTTCAAATAATTGATTTCTAAGAGAGATAATCTCTTTCTCAGACTATAGCAGGTCTAAACAAAGTGCTTTAAATTCAGATTTAAAATCTTCTGAACTAAAATCAAAAGAACCAATTACCTGATCTTCTTCAGGTTGAGTCTCTGAGTCTGACTCTGACTCCTCTTCATCTGAATTATGCTGTGAGGCATTGATTGCCATCATGCAGAACTCCTTTTCTTCTGCATCATCCTCATCATCACTGGAGCTGGATGAGACTTCTGACTCTTCTTCAGTCTCACTCCAAGATTCAGCAACAAACCCTTTTCTTGTATGCTTGTTTTTGCTTGAAGAAGGTTTGCCATTGTCATTCCTTTTGAAGTCTTTCTCCTTTCTTTTTTCTTTTCTGTCCATTCTGTCCTTGTTCTTGTTCTCTGGACAGTCAGGAACTATGTGCCCTGGTTTCCTGCAACCAAAGCAAATAATGTCTTTATTATTACTAATGGACTTGTCATACCTTGGCTTATCCTGCTCCTTGTATGATCTTCTTCTAAAGTCCTTTCTGGCCATTTTGTAAAATCTTTTGGCCAGCAGACTGAGTAGTTCATCATTGCTTGTGGCTTTATCTTCAGGCAGATCTTCAGTTGCTTTAAATGCTATGGTCTTCTCTTTTCTTGTGGCTAGTGAGGCAACCTTCTGTTCTTCCTCTCTATTTTTGATGAGTAGCTCATAAGATTTGAGCTTACCCAATAGAGCTTCAGTGGTGATCTCATTTAGACTTCTGGCATCCTTAATTGGCCAGATTCTTGAATCCCAAGTGTTGGGGAAGCACATTAGGATCTTGTCATTAAGTTCAGTTAGAGAGATCTCTTTGTCCAATGTCCTGAGTTCACTGACAATTAGACTTAGTCTGTTGTACATATCTCCCACTGACTCAGTTTCTCCCTTTTTGAAATTCTCATATTGAGAGATGAGATGGGATCTTCTATCCTTCCTCTCATCAGCTGAGTCTGAGACTATTTCTGAGAGTTTGTCACAAATTTCCTTGGCTGAATTACATTCAGCTACCTTTTGAAATATGTCATCTGACATTGTCTGGGCTAGGATGTTCATAGCCTTAGCATCAGCTACCTTCCATCTCTTGATGTCAGCATCTGTTCCTGATGGAGGTGGCACAGCATTTGTGCTTGTGTTCTCTGGGGGTCTTGGACATACTGTAAAAATAGAATTAAAGATATCTTCGTCAATAGAATTCATGTAAAGCCTAATCCTTGCTTTCCAAAGTGCAAACTTGGATAGATTGCACACTAGAGGTCTGGTGCTAGCATAATCTTTGTTTTGGGCCATGATTTGTGAAAACAGAATCTAATAATAAAATACCAAAGAAAAGCAGATCTAGTTTGGGATCTTGGGGTTCAGGTGTTAGCCTGTACAACCAATCAGGTATGATATATTTAACCAACCTGCCTCTGATACCAATTGAAAGAGCAGCTAGATCTGATATACTCAAGAGGGGGGTGAATAGAGTATATGGTGCTTTAAAAACTTTTACAACAATTGTTGTAAAAAATAGTGAGCAGGGAAGCAATAATAAATCTAATCACAGCACTAAGTTAAACAAGAACTAAGCACAGACAAATCAAGGCCAGAAACAAACATAAAAGTAAGCAAAACCAGAAGACACAAGGAAATATAGTGGTTCCCCAAACTTGGGTACATCCACTCTTCTACCACCCTAGGTAGGAATCCACTGCAGGATGAGTTGATCAGGTGTCCTGGGCACCAATGAGCTTTTGATAAGGTGCTCAAAAACCAAACAGATTTTTTGATCAGGTGTCTTGCCACTAATGAGCTTTTGACAAGGTGCTCAAAAACCAAGCTCAAACTTTTGAAGGGAGTTTGAGAAACCCTTTTACAGAGTGGGGGTGAGAGAATGATGGAAGTCTTCTCTTTCTCAAACAACTGAGAAGACTATGTGGATTGATGTCAAAGCTCCCCCTGAATCCTTGAGATCTTAAGGAAGAAAAAGCTTTGCAGAGGGTGATAGGCCTTCAAAGATTGAACTCCAGCAATAGATGATTTCAGCAATAGCTGAAATGTTGAATGTCTGGAGTCTGGAAATATGTTGGCCTTGAACACTTTAAAAACTAAAGA
The DNA here is from genome assembly GCA_039583875.1 of Platanthera guangdongensis. Classification (NCBI taxonomy): domain Eukaryota; kingdom Viridiplantae; phylum Streptophyta; class Magnoliopsida; order Asparagales; family Orchidaceae; genus Platanthera; species Platanthera guangdongensis. The sequence continues at coordinate 42,558,791 of CM077156.1, read as the reverse complement.
GATCTGAAGATTTTTGAAAGCTTGATCTCCTTGAATGAGTGTTCTTCAGAATTCTTTTGTGACAGAAGATTTTTGAATGTGTCTCTGTAATCTGTATCCTCTCTCTGTATTGTGTGTGTTCTTTTTGAGAGATTCAAAAATCCTGTCTTTTATTCTCTGGTATAGAATAGAATAATATTCTCTGTCAAGTATAGCCGTTGGCCTGCATTAATTGCATCCTTAATTGCATAATCTCTTCTGGAGGAAAGTCCACAGATATATTCCTTGAAAAATCCCTTGAAACTTGGTCCAGAATTGAATGAAAACGGCTAGGAAATCTCTGAATTAATTGCAGAATAACTCCTAACTGATTTGAATTTAAATGTAGAAACATCCTGGAAGTTATCTGTAATCGTCGAACTGAGCTCTGCTATCGTCGAGCTGAGCTCAGCGATCTGGAAATATACAGCAGCAAAATATCGTCGATCTGAGCTCAAAGATCGTCGAGCAGAGCTCAGAGATAAAGATCCAAAGCAGAGTCAAAATTGTCGACCTGAGCTCACCGATCGTCGAATGGAGTTCGACGATATGAAGAAGTTGAGCTCAGCGATCGTCGAATGGAGTTCGACGATCTGTCGAGGTTGAGCTAGACGATCGTCGATCGGAGTTCGACGAATCGTCGTGCTGAGCTCGACGATATGACTTAGTCTCCAAACACAAAATCTTGGTCTTCAGGGCAGCTTCCAAACCTAGACTTCTAACCCTTAGACTCAATTCTAATTGACCTATTAAGCTATACAGAAGGTCAAGCAAAGATTCCTAGAGACATAGTGATCCTGACCCAAATTAGTAATAGGGTGTTCCAACATTTCTCCTTGCCAGTAGCATGCCCATGCTGCAGTTTGACCTTGCTGTCATGCTTGAAGTGTCCCCGCGGATGACACCTGTAGCACTTCAAATTCTTCTTCCAATCCTTCTTAGAACAGCACTCCTCTCTGACTGATAAGAAGTTGAAGACTCATTTTCAGCAGCAGACTTCTTCTTCTTCCCTTCCCATCCCTACTTTTTCTTGCCTGAGAAGTGAGCTTCACTGTCTTCCTCAGTGACAGTGACTCTAACCATCTATCTTGCCAAACTTTCCTGCGAAGCAAGCAGGTTCTCCAGCTCCAGCAGAGATGACTGATAATACGTTTGCAGTCAATTTTATTAGGATATTTTCGGGGTTTTAAAGCCAATGATGTCTTGTAAAGTACTTGTTTTGATTCCCCTTTGTATATATTTTTGTCGCTAATGCATTTTTTCTGCTTTTTGCAGGTTTTCACGGCTTTCAGCCGAATTTTGCTGTGACACGCCCCAAGGTCACGCCCTACCAGGGCGTGTACCTAGGGCGTGTAACCCAGAGGAATGAAGCAATTGGTCCGAAACTGCATTCCGTGGAAACTTAGTATACACGCCCTCGGTCACGCCCGTGACACACCCGACACGGGCGTGTACTATAGGTGTGTCCCCAGGTTCCAAGGAATCGCCGCAGCGCGCTCGTTTTTCCCGCTCCACCGTCGCACCGAAAGTGTCACGCCCCAGGGTCACGCCTGACCCGGGCGTGACATATGGGCGTGTACTTCAGCAATTCCGCCCGTCACCTCCAGCATTCAATTTCAGCTCCCAAAGTCACGCCGCAAAGAACACGCCCCAGGGTCACGCCCTACCAAGGCGTGACCTGTGGGCGTGTACCGCAACAACCCCATCAGAATTCAATTCCTGCCCGAAAAAGTCGCGCCGAATGTGTCACGCCCCAGGGTCACGCCCGACCAGGGCGTGACAGGGGGGCGTGACCCGACCCGAAAAATTCTATAAATAGAGCCCAACTCCAGGGGTTTTAGGACAACTTTTCGCTTTGAGAGGGGAGGTTCTGTCCTTTGTATTTCTGAACTTTTTAAGCATGTCTTTCCATTTTTTAGTTCTTAGTTGTAGTTTTATGCTTTCCCTGTGGTAGTTCCTAGCTTCGTTCTGTAGTATAATGTTAATGATAGCGTAGTTTACCTTTCCATGCACTTGTAATCGCTGGTTTTCATGTTGTAAGATCCCTGTTTCTATTAATAAAAAGTGTTGTTTTCTTTTACGTTTCTGCTCCGTTTTCATTATTCTTCTTCTACTCATCCCCCCTCTTCCTCCTCACCATGATTAACTAAACCTTCATGTACTCAATCTAAATGATCCGAGGTTCGAGTGATTAGGTTATGATGCTTTGAATCTTACCTTTTCTTTTTAGGGTTTAGCTTTGAATTACTCTTGATTTATCACGGGTTGGAGGTATATTATCGATATATACTCTCCACCTTTGCTTTCATTCTGGGCTAGCCGAGAGGCCGAAAGTTTGAAATGAGCACTCAAGAGTAAAAGTGAGTTGTTCGCACCCCTCGAGAGAGGCAGACGTTCAAATCTCCCGGATTAGAGTAAAATCCAATAGAGGGGTTCACCGCGTAAAGCGAGTTTTAGGCCTCCGATTTAGGCGAAAGTCGGTCGGACCTTCCTAAACTCAGTTAGGCACGGCCTTCGAGAGAAGCGTGTCAATATTCATGGAACCTCCACGGTCAAGGACCTTTACCCTAATTAGCTTAGGTTATTTATCGTATTTTTCTAACCACTCTGGCCGAGGTGATTTTTGATCGAGTGCATTTTCCCCTTTATCGTTACTAAGCTTAAGTTAATCGCTCTTTTAGCTCTCTTTAACTTTTCATGCAAATAGATCTCTTTCATTGCAAGTAGTTCTCTCCCTTTAGCATGTTCAGCTTTCTCCTCAAAAACTTAAGTTTTCCGTCGATAAAATAATAGATTTTGTGTGAGTAAGCTTACTCAACTGTTCCCGGATTTCAATACGACACTTGTGTCCCCTAGCTGCATTTCGATAGGTATACTTGCCTTGATGAATTGTTAGTTTGGTATTTTCTCCTTGCAGATATCTCAGAGACAATCAAGTTTTTGGCGGCGTTGCCGGGGAAGCAACGCTTGTTGATAAATTGAAAACGCGAATATATTAATTTTATCACTTCTCTTTCTCAGCCTCCTTCTTAAATTTTTTCCGCCTACTCACTTGAGTTAAATGGCTGGATTTTGTTAAGTGTGCGTATTTTTAATTTTTTCGCCTACTCACTTGAGTTAATTGGCTGGTTTATTTCAAGCAAGTGTGCGTATCTTTTATTTTTCCGCCTACTCACTTGAGTTAATTGGCTGGATTTATTTTAGTAGAGTGTGCGTATTTTATTTTTCCGCCTACTCACTTGAGTTAATTGGCAGGCTTTATTTCAGTAGAGTGTGTTTACTTTCTGTCGAGTGGGTGTGTTTTAATTTTCTGTCGAGTGCGTGAGTATAGCTTTTAATTTCCGCCTACTCGCACAGAGATAAATGGCTGGATTTTAATTACCGCATTCTTAATAGAAACCCACATCACAAAATTTTCTACACCACCTAACTCTCTCGAAAAGGGCAAAGTGGCTCTAAATGCCACTATCTTGTCTAGTACCTTGCGAACCCTTCACCGGGTAGCCCTTGGGAAGTTCGGGAGTTAAAACATAAAAAATCTATTTCAAAATTTTTTTTCCAACTTCATTAGCTCTTTTACTTTTTAGTCTTGCTTCTCCTCTCTTCTTCTAGTGTATGACCCGCGGAAGTCCGTCGGTTACTTTGGACCTGGACCACGAAATTGAGCGTACTCTTCGGAGAAGATCGCGATTTCAAGGCCCTACTACCCAAGTGCCGGTTGAGGATTCCGAGTCATTTTCTACCTTAAGAATGGCAGAACCCAACGTGGAGTCGTGCATAGGCCTATGTCCTATTATGCACGACCGAATCTCGAGGGTACAGAAACGAGTATAGTTCGCCCTGCAATAAATAATAATAATTTCGAACTGAAGCCTAGCATAATTCAAATGGTGCAGCAGTATGTGCAATTTGACGGGCTTCAAGATGAAGACCCGAACGCACACATCGCCAGCTTTCTTGAGATTTGTGACACCTTCAAGATAAATGGTGTCACAAATGATGCTATTAGGCTAAGATTATTTCCTTTCTCTCTTAGAATTAAGGCTAAGCAGTGGCTGAACACCCTTCCTAAAAATAGCATAACTACTTGGACGCAATTAACTGAAAAATTTTTGGCCAAGTATTTTCCGCCTGCTAAAACTGCTAAACTTAGGAATGACATTTCTGCCTTTGGACAAATAGACTCAGAGACCCTTTACGAAACCTGGGAAAGATTTAAAGTATTATTAAGACGATGCCCACATCACGCTCTGCCTGTATGGTTGCAGGTGCAGACGTTTTATAATGGGCTAAATCAAAGCACGAAGCAAATGATAGACACAGCTTCTGGCGGTACTTTAAACCATAAGACCCCGGAAGCAGCTCTTGAGCTGTTTGAAGATATGGCCATGAACACTTACCAGTGGAATGTGCCTAGGTCCCGCCCAAACAAACCTGCAGGTCTCTTTGAAGTGGACAACGTCTCCCAACTCGCACTGCAAGTCGAAATATTAAGCAAAAAAATTATGGAGATGACTGCTACCTCCGCCCCTCAGGTATGAGAATCTGCAACTCCTCCCGCCGAACATTTGGATTATGTAAATAATATGCCTAGAACTGCTTTTAATAATTTTTCTGCTGCGAATTATCATCCTCCTGGTTTTAATTTTCCGAATAGTTATAATCCTGCGTTAAGAAATCATCCGAATTTTTCGTGGAGCAATCCATCGAATGCTGTGCGCCCGCCACCGCAAAGTGATTTTTCTGCACCACCACCACCTCCTCAAAGTTTTCCAAAACCTCCAAATTTGGAGGAAATATTTTCGAAATACATGAATGCTAATGACGCTACGATTAGAACGTTAACCGGAAGTGTTAAAAATTTAAAAAATCAGGTAGGACAGCTCGCTAAAATGATTTCTGAGCGACCCGTAGGGTCTCTTCCTTCCAATACCGAGCCCAACCCGAGAGAGCAAGCGAAAGCTATAACTCTTCGGAGTGGGAAGAAAGTTCCTGGTATGGTAAGTGAAGAACCCGAGGCAAGCTCCGCTCCCGTTTTAAAAAATCAAAACTCTGTTCCCGTTTTAAAAATTCCACCCTCTGCCGAAGAAATTATCACCCCTATCTTAGAAAAACAACTCACTCCACCACCCACCTTGAAAAATAATCCATCTCCGCCATACCCTTCCGAACTTAATAAACAACGACAGGATGATCAATACACCCGTTTTTTGGAAATGTTTAAACAAATCCACGTAAATCTACCTTTCCACGAAGCAATATCCCAGATGCCGAAGTACGCAAAATACCTTAAGGACCTCCTAACTAACAAGAAGAAGTTAGAGAACCTTTCTCATGTCACGTTAAATGCCGCGTGCTCAGCGGTTTTGACAAACGGATTACCGAAGAAAATCAGTGACCCGGGTAGTTTCTCTATCCCGTGTGTCTTTGGTGATCTCTTTGTCAAACACACTTTAGCTGACTTAGGTGCGAGTATTAATCTTATGCCCCTCTCGTTGTTTAAAAAGTTAGGAATTGGTAGTCTCAACCCCACACGCATGAGTATCTAGCTAGCCGACAGGTCAGTCAAATACCCGTTAGGAATAGTGGAGGACGTCCTAGTCAAAGTTGACAAGTTCATCTTCCCGGTGGACTTTGTCGTTTTAGACATCGAAGAAGACGTCGAGGTTCCCCTGATCCTTGGCCGACCCTTCCTTGCCACCTCCCGAGCTATCATTGATGTAAGCAATGGTAAGCTCTTCCTTCGAGTGGGCGACGATGAGGTAACTTTCTCTATCACCCCCTCGATGAAGAACACACTAGCTAATGATGACTCCTGTTTTTTCATGGATACCATAAGTGAAGAATCCTTCTCTCCCACCTCTGATTTTGACAAAGAATTTTCCAATTTTTGTTCCTCTCCTACTCTTCCAACTGAATCTCTACACCTAAGTGAAGAATCCTCCACTCGCACCTCTGATTTTGAAAAAGAATTTTTTGATTTCTGTTCCTCTTCTACTTTTCCAACTGAATCGCTGCACGAAGCCTCCATGGCCGCTAGCAACACCCCTTTTAATTTTACATATAAAAAAGTGTACGAGGACATAGTTTTTGAAAAAGAACAAATTTCCAAAACCTCGTATGATGACCCCCCTACCTTAGAACTGAAAGAACTACCAGAGCACCTTCAATATGCTTTCTTAGAAAAGGACTCCAAGCTGCCTGTCATAGTTTCGGCCTATCTCACGGATGCACAAAAGGATAAACTTCTTTCAATTTTACAAAAGCATCGCCAATCTATTGCTTGGTAGATATCTGATATTAAGGGCATAAGCCCATCGTTTTGCACTCATAAAATCTTAATGGAAGATAATTCATGTAACTCTATACAACCTCAGCGCAGTATAAACCCAAACATGAAAGACGTAGTTAAGGGCGAGGTTATGAAATTGTTAGACGCAGGAATTATCTATCCTATATCCGACAGTAAGTGGGTTAGCCCAGTACAGGTAGTGCCAAAGAAGGGAGGGATAACAGTCGTAAGTAATGAAAATAATGAATTAATCCCGACTCGGACGGTGACCGGATGGCGAATGTGTATAGATTACCGTAAGTTGAATGACTCCACCCGCAAGGATCACTTCCCCTTGCCGTTCATTGATCAGATTTTAGAACGACTTTCCGGACATAGCTTTTATTGTTTTCTCGATGGCCTCTCGGGGTATCTTCAAATCCCCATCTCCCCCGAGGACCAGGAGAAAACTACGTTTACTTGTCCCTTCGGCACCTTCGCCTACCGAAGAATGCCGTTTGGATTGTGCAATGCGCCAGCTATATTCCAACGATGTATGCTCGCCATCTTTGACAAGTACGTAAAGAGCATTATGGAAGTTTTCATGGATGATTTCTCCGTGTTCGGGAATTCCTTCGATAGTTGCTTAGAGAACCTTGAAAAAGTCTTAGAACGATGCGAAGAAACTAACCTCGCCCTAAATTGGGAAAAATGTCATTTTATGGTGAGGGAAGGGTTAGTTTTGGGACATAAAATTTCTGAAAGGGGTATTGAAGTAGACGTTGCGAAAATAGAAGTTATCGAGAAACTGCCGCCACCTACGAACATAAAAGCCATAAGAAGTTTCCTAGGTCATGCGGGTTTCTACCGCCGCTTCATAAAGGACTTTTCCAAAATCACAAAGCCCCTTACCCATCTCTTAGAAAAAGACGCCCCATTCATCTTTGATGACCTCTGCCTAGCTGCCTTCAATTTAATAAACGAAAAATTAGTTAATGCCCCAATCATGATAGCTCCGGTGTGGGATCTTCCATTTGAAATAATGTGTGATGCGAGTAGTTATGCGGTGGGAGCCGTACTAGGTCAACGTATTTCCAAAAACTTCCACCCCATTTATTACGCTAGTAAAACTCTCACATCTGCACAGGAAAATTACACCACAGCCGAGAAGGAGCTCTTAGCTATAGTATTCGCATTTGACAAATTTCGCCCTTATATTACTCTTTCGAAAATTATTGTTTTTACGGACCACTCGGCCCTCAAATATCTTCTCTCTAAAACGGATGCCAAGCCTCGCTTGATTCGCTGGGTCTTACTCCTCCAGGAGTTTGACTTAGAGATCCGTGATAAGCGAGGTGCCGAGAACTTGGCCGCCGACCACCTTTCGCGCCTAGACAACCCGTTTATCGAGCAATTAGACGAAAATTCTTTTCATTACTATTTTCCTGATGAGAAGCTGTTCATAATTAACACATCTACTTCTCCTTGGTTTGCCCGCATCGCCAACTATCTAGTGGCTCGTGTGCTCCCAAAAGAGTTCTCGTCTCAGCAAAAGAAGAAATTCTTTTCTGAATTGAAGAACTACTTTTAGGAGGACCCGCATATTTTTAAAGTCTGTGCAGACCAAGTGATCAGGAGGTGTGTTTCCTTTGATGAAGGATTAGATATTATTAAACATTTGCATGAAGGACTGACAGGTGGGCACTATCAAGCTGCTCGCACCGCTCACAAAGTGTTAAGCGCGGGTTTTTACTGGCCCAGCCTGTTTAAAGACGCACATGCCTTTGTGAGTAGGTGTGATAGTTGTCAACGGTCGGGGAATATTTCGAATAAAAATGAAATGCCACAAAATTATTTCCTAGAGTGCGAAGTTTTTGACCTCTGGGGGATTGATTTTGTCGGCCCTATTCCTTCTAGCTTCGGGAATAAGTATATTTTAGTTGCCGTTGATTATGTTTCACGTTGGGCCGAAGCCCAAGCTCTTCCTACGAATGACGCCCGAGTCGTAGTTAATTTCCTCAAAAAATTATTTTCTCGATTCGGTACGCCGCGCGCTATCGTTAGTGATAGGGGTTCTCATTTCTGTAACGCACAATTTTCAAAAATCCTAACTAAATATGGCGTTACTCATAAGCTTTCCACTGCCTACCACCCCCAAACTAACGGACAAGTCGAAGTAGTGAATAGAGAAATAAAAAGAATTTTAGAAAAGACTGTTTCAACATCTAGAAAAGACTGGTCCGCCAAATTAGACGATGCTCTATGGGCCTACCGAACAGCGTACAAAACCGCCCTCGGCTGTACGCCATATCGGTTGGTTTATGGAAAATCGTGTCATTTACCCGTAGAGTTAGAACACCGCGCCTTTTGGGCCTTGCGATTTTTAAACTTCGATCCCCACTCTGTCGGCGATTTTATAAAATGTCAACTTAACGAACTCGACGAGTGGCGCTCTTACGTGTATGAAAATAACAGACTTTATAAAGAGCGGACGAAGCGTTTACATGACCGACATCTTAGGCACCCAAAAATATTTAAGCCGGGCGACCAAGTGCTTCTTTATAATTCTCGTTTACGTTTATTCCCGGGTAAATTAAAATTACGTTGGTCTGGGCCTTTTACTGTTTTAGAAGTCTTTTCTTATGGTACTGTTTTAATTTCTCACCCTGATAAGGGTACTTTCAAAGTGAATGGTCAGCGTCTTAAACTATATTTCTGTGATGATGTCAGTCTAAACCCTGTTAACTCTATCTTTCCGGTCCTGACATTTGATTAATCTGAACATTATTTTACTCACAAACTTTGACATTTATTCGAACTTTATTTTTAAAACAATATTTGGGACAATCTTATTTTGATGCGTCGAGCTCAAACGACGCTTTAAACAAAGGGCGCTCTTGGGAGGCAACCCAAGTTATCTTTTTCTGTTTTCTTTATTTTACACTTTTTGCCCCGAATGGCTCCGGCGAGCTGAAACTTCTGCGATCGCCTGCTCCAACGGTTCTGCTTCCATGCCAAAGTCCGCCAGACGACGTTTCATGAAGATCCACAGCACAGGCATGGAGGAGCGGCATCACTCAACTTGCCCTGCAAAATAAAACCGGGGAAGTACCTGTTTTTCAATTCTGTCTTTTATTTTTGTACTTTACTTTTCTCTCGTTCTCCGACCTCCTTCTCCATTACGGACAATGTAGATTTTAAGCTTGGGGGAGGACTTCCTCCTTCTTTTTGTTTTCTTTTTGTTTTGTAAATATCCCAAAAAAACTCCAAAATTTCAAAAAGTCTTCAAAAAAAATTATTATATATATATAGCTGCATTTTGGTATTTCAATAAGTACCCCATGTTTATGTTTTGTTTTTCTCAAACTTCTTTATAAACAACGTAGTTAATTATAATTTTTCTAATCATTCTTTTTAATCATATTTCACAAGTAAAATGTTGGCCATGCTGTGTTTCTAATTCACGGTAGCATGTTAAGGTAAAATATTTCTCTAAACCGTGCATTTCTATTATGGTTTTCCGTTCTTTATTTTGTTTACTTTCTCTAAAAATTTATCATCCACAATTTTCCTTTTCGTCTTTAGATGATTTTTGTAAGAACATATTTTGAATAACGTAGTAGATATGAACGATCCAAGTGACATATTATTTTTATTTTCAAGATAATTTCATCAATCTTCTTTTATTATCTCGAACTTGGTTTTTGAAATTTATCGACTCTATGTTTTAAATAAATATAAAAAAAAAAACGCGTGAAAATGATTTAGGCCATTTTTGTTTACGTTTGAGCTTTCTTGCCAACCTAAACTCTTTTACCACTAGTTAACCGCTTTTGAGCCTTTTTTCCAAATTCATTTGATAAACTCCACACACCATTTCATTTTCACCAAAGCCCAAATTCCTACCTATCTAATCACGCTAATTTTGTTTGATAGGAAATTTTGTCTTATCTGTGGAGATATTGTTGAAAAATGTGTACTCAAAAGCAATAAATTGAAAAAAAAAACAAAAATGAATGAAAATAATAAAAAATAATAAAAAAAGAAGAGATAAATAATCATAAAGAGAAAAAATAAATAAATTTATTTATACATATTTTGTTTAAAATAAATTTATTTTTTTGAAACTCGTTGTTTTGGTTTAGTGTGATTTTTAAGCCTCCATGTTTATATTTGAATTCCACTCCTATTCATATTCCTAAACCAAACGTTTCGGTCCTATTAAGTCTTTTTGATTCACTCCTTTTTTTAATTTTATTTAACAACTAAAAAAAGAAGAAAAGTAAATCAGTTTTAGTTTTGGATTTAAACTTAGATTTTTGTTATTTAATTGATATAATTATAATGCGTTGCTTGGATCTAGTAATAACTCAATACGTTCTTTTCATTTTCATTACCTTGCTCAAATCTATTTAAAGAATTTCGTCAAAATTCTGGATGATTTATTTTTATTAAGTAAAGTTTATAAAAGTTAAATCATACCTAAATAATTGTTTTAGATTTACATTTTACATTCTCCCTACCTAGAATTTTGCATAGTACTTGTGTGAGTATGATTAAAACTTTTTGAATTAGTCACTCTTATGATTAGCTAGTCTTTATATCTTTGCTTGGGGACAAGCAAAACTTAAGCTTGGGGGAATTTGATAATACGTTTGCAGTCAATTTTATTAGGATATTTTCGGGGTTTTAAAGCCAATCATGTCTTGTAAAGTACTTGTTTTGATTCCCCTTTGTATATATTTTTGCCGCTAATGCATTTTTTCTGCTTTTTGCAGGTTTTCACGGCTTTCAGCCGAATTTTGCTGTGACACGCCCCAAGGTCACGCCCTACCAGGGCGTGTACCTAGGGCGTGTAACCCAGAGGAATGAAGCAATTGGTCCGAAACTGCATTCCGTGGAAACTTAGTGTACACGGCCTCGGTCACGCCCGTGATACACCCGACACGGGCGTGTACTATAGGCGTGTCCCCAGGTTCCAAGGAATCGCCGCAGCGCGCTCGTTTTTCCCGCACCACCGTCGCACCGAAAGTGTCACGCCCCAGGGTCACGCCTGACCCGGGCGTGACATATGGGCGTGTACTTCAGCAATTCCGCCCGTCACCTCCAGCATTCAATTTCAGCTCCCAAAGTCACGCCGCAAAGAACACGCCCCAGGGTCACGCCCTACCAAGGCGTGACCTGTGGGCGTGTACCGCAACAACCCCGTCAGAATTCAATTCCTGCCCGAAAAAGTCGCGCCGAATGTGTCACGCCCCAGGGTCACGCCCGACCAGGGCGTGACAGGGGGGCGTGACCCGACCCGAAAAATTCTATAAATAGAGCCCAACTCCAGGGGTTTTAGGACAACTTTTCGCTTTGAGAGGGGAGGTTCTGTCCTTTGTATTTCTGAACTTTTTAAGCATGTCTTTCCATTTTTTAGTTCTTAGTTGTAGTTTTATGCTTTCCCTGTAGTAGTTCCTAGCTTCGTTCTGTAGTATAATGTTAATGATAGCGTAGTTTACCTTTCCATGCACTTGTAATCGCTGGTTTTCATGTTGTAAGATCCCTGTTTCTATTAATAAAAAGTGTTGTTTTCTTTTACGTTTCTGCTCCGTTTTCATTATTCTTCTTCTACTCATCCCCCCTATTCCTCCTCACCATGATTAACTAATCCTTCATGTACTCGATCTAAATGATCCGAGGTTCGAGTGATTAGGTTATGATGCTTTGAATCTTATCTTTTCTTTTTAGGGTTTAGCTTTGAATTACTCTTGATTTATCACGGGTTGGAGGTATATTATCGATATATACTCTCCACCTTTGCTTTCATTATGGGCTAGCCGAGAGGCCGAAAGTTTGAAATGAGCACTCAAGAGTAAAAGGGAGTTGTTCGCACCCCTCGAGAGAGGCAGACGTTCAAATCTCCCGGATTGGAGTAAAATCCAATAGAGGGGTTCACCGCGTAAAGCGAGTTTTAGGCCTCCGATTTAGGCGAAAGTCGGTCGGACCTTCCTAAACTCAGTTAGGCACGGCCTTCGAGAGAAGCGTGTCAATATTCATGGAACCTCCACGGTCAAGGACCTTTACCCTAATTAGCTTAGGTTTATTTATCGTATTTTTCTAACCACTCTGGCCGAGGTGATTTCTGATCGAGTGCATTTTCCCCTTTATCGTTACTAAGCTTAAGTTAATCGCTCTTTTAGCTCTCTTTAACTTTTCATGCAAATAGCTCTCTTTCATTGCAAGTAGTTCTCTCCCTTTAGCACGTTCAGCTTTCTCCTCAAAAACTTAAGTTTTCCGTCGATAAAATAATAGATTTCGTGTGAGTAAGCTTACTCAACTGTTCCCGGATTTCAATACGACACTTGTGTCCCCTAGCTGCATTTCGATAGGTATACTTGCCTTGATGAATTGTTAGTTTGGTATTTTCTCCTTGCAGATATCTCAGAGACAATCAATGACTGAGTAGCCCAACCTTGAACAGATATTACAAAGGCTACATACTCCTTCTGCAAGCCTCGGATTATGGGCCTCTTCATCTTAGCCTCAGAGATAGGCTCATCAGGGTCAAGAGCTGAAAGCTCAGCACACAAGCTCTTCATCTTCAAAAATAATTTTGAGATGGTAAGGTCTCCTTGAGTTGTCCAAGCCAACTCATTCTCCAAAAACTGAAGTCTGGCCATATTCTTCCTATTGAACAACTCATCAATAGTTGCCCAAATATCAGCAGCAGTGTAACAGCCCAAATTTCAGCATGGGAACCTTTCGGGTGACACGACCTGGGACACGTGCGTATCCCAGGGTGTGTCCTGCTCGGGTGCGGAGACGTCGCGAGGTCGATTAAAATGCATTCGATGAAGTGTTCGGGAGGAACATGACATGTGACATGGGCGTGACCTAGGGCGTGTCTTCCTTTGTGTCGACACTCAAGCCTTTGGTCGACATCATGGTGTCGACACCACTGTGTCGACACCGTGGTGTCGACACCGTGGTGTCAACACCGTGGTGTAGACACATTGTCTCTATGATTGTCAAGTGAATTCGCCAGACGATACGGGCATGTCTGGGCCGACACGGGCATGTCTGGGCCGACACGGGCGTGTCTGGGCAGACACGGGCGTGTACCCTGGCCATGACCTGCTTCGGGATAAGGCGATTTGTGCACTGCTTAGAGGAACACGACCTGTGACACGGGCGTGTCAGGCCTGAAAAGTGATTTTGCAGCGTTTTCTGTCCGTCCGTTTCCCTTATCCTGGATCTGGTGGTTCAGGGTTATATGGCCGAGAAATGGGGATAAACCACCTTCATATTCATCTTCTGCTTCTCCATCTCATGTCAAGAGAGAGAAAAAGAAAGGGAAAGCAAGTGAAGGAAAGAAGGAAGCAAAGCCAGTTGCTGGAGGAGCTGTAGAGTGCAGATTGAAGATCCGAAAGCGGATTCGTGAAGGCAAAGCCGAGCCGGTGATTTCTAGCCAGCTAGTTCATGGCTCCGAAGCGATCTTCGAGGGTAACGATCTCCTTCTTGGACATCGAAGTCCTTTCTTTATTCATGTGCGTGGAATCGTCCACCAGGAGGTGGAGCTCGTAAGCGATTCTGTGGTTGAGTCTGCATCTAGAGCCGGAATTGTGGAGTACGACATAGGCATGCTGTGTGAAGCCTATTTGGACCGTTAGTCTGGATTAGTGATGATGATGGGTAAACCGGAGAAGACTCTGTGGATGGTTATGCTTGGTGCTATGGATGGATGTATGAATGTGTGGATTGTGATGATGCATATATGGAGGCTTAAAATAAGCTCCTGGTTGTGATGAGAGATCAATTGGTAGCACGGCTGGGGAGCGCGATATAAACCCGGCCTGTTACACCACTAGGGTGGGTTGATCTGGATAGATGAGGGATCGATTGGTGGCAATGCTTGGGGAGCCGAGTTAAACCCGGCTTGCTGCACCCCCAGGGTGGGTCGATCAGGAATAGGTGAGGGGTCGATTGGTGGTAATGCCTGGAGAGCACTGATAGCCTGGCTTGCTACACCACAAGGGGCGGGTAGATCTACTCTAGTTGTTTGTGAATGATGTGAGGTAGTACCTCTGAGTGGTATGGATGGGATGTCGACAGCGTGGGACTGTTGGACTAGGATTGAACCGCCCAAACAAACAAGTGAAGAGCCTCTGATTGGTGGTGTACGACTGGCATATCCGGTACACGAAAAAGGTGCCCTGAGTGCACGGAGCGCCTGGTGGATACCGGCGTTTCTGATATGGTTGTTGTTGCTAGTTTGATAGCGATTATGTTATAGCAATGCACACAGAGAAGAAACTACTTCCCCGGGTAAAGGGTAGGGTCGTTATAAGTGGTCAGCTAAAACTGACCGTTACTTTGTTTGCCGCTCTTGGGTGGATATGTGTTTGCAGGTGCTGCTGCTTGAAATAAAATGAGTGGAATGGATGGTCTGTTGCTAAAGGCCCTTGAAGGTCGTGCGAAGCGTGTTTTGATTTCATGTGTGGCCGGCCTCCGTGCCGTTGTACGAAAATGTATTTGTGTAAAGAGGAACCTGTATGGCCTTAAGGCCATATGTGTGTGAGTTGTATACATTCCTGGTTTTGATATATAAATGTGGAGTTTGTATAGTAGTGGACATTCCCTAAGCTGAGTTCATTTAACGTAAAATGCTGCGCTAGAATGGTTTGAGTTAGGATGCGAGTAAATTTTGATTTTCACCAGTAATGCCGCCACTTGTTGGTGATATATGTCGTGGGGCCCCGGACGGATACACTATTATATGCCGTGTGGCGAGTGGGGGCGTTACAAAGTGGTATTAGAGACAGGTTGAGATTGTTTGGGAGGAGAGAACATAATTGAACTCACAAATGTCCACTAGGAGTGTATGTCATGCACGTAAAGTGCGTGATTGTGTAGTCAATGTATAAGGACTGTTATGACATGACTGATTAATGGTGTTTTGTACATTGATAGGTGATGAGGAGTGGTGCTGGGCAGTCTGAACCCCAGCGGTCTGATGAGAGTGCAACACACGTTGAAGCGCCTACGCCTCCTTCGGCGGAGACCATACGGGTGGTGACAGAGACAGTGGTTGTAGTGTTACAGGCACAACCTATTGGACAGGCAAGGCCTGCAGAAGCTCCAGTACGGCCTGGTGCAAGGCATGAACGTGCTGTAGTTATGGTGGAGGAGCAAGCAATGAATGAGCCCTTGAAAAACTTTATGGAGTTTCATCAACCTACGTTTGGTGGAGCGATTTCCCCAACGCAGGCGGAAGATTGGTTGGCTCGAGTGAAGAGGATCCTGACTGCAATCAAGACTGTAGAGGAGCAGAAAGTGACCCTAGCCACTTTTCTGCTGGAAGGAGATGTGAGACTATGGTGGGATGAGATGGAGGTACATCACTTTGCAGGTTGAGGTTTGACAGATGTTTCCATGGATGAATTCTCCCGATTATTTCTCGCCAAGTATTTGACAGTATTGTAGCGGACTGCGATGGAGAATGAGTTTCAATGTCTGGTGCAGGGTGAGCCTGATATTGATACGTACCTGCATGAGTTTACCAGATTATGGAGATATGTGGGGTCAACCTTCACGGAGGAAGCACGAAAGACAAATCGCTTTTATGAGGGACTGCGGGATGACTTGAGGTTGGTCCTCCCGAGTTCACTAAACCAAGGCTTTCAAGCATTGGTTGATACAGCTCGTACATTGGAGAGGGATTTGAAGCGGATACAAGAGAAGAAGAGGCTGGCAGTGGAGACGCCAGAATTTAAAGTGCCATAGTCGGAGTAATCGGAGTTTCGCAGACGAGAAAATAAAAGATTCAGGCCTACTGTCGCAGCTCCGTCGACTGTTTCTTCGGGGGCAACGTATGGGCAAGGAAGTGTTGAGACACGTATCTGCTATAGTTGCGGAAAGTAAGGGCATATCGCCAAATATTGTTGGAGTTCCCCTGCAGGGAGTGAGAAAAAGATAGGTGTGTCTTATGAAGAAAAGGGTAAAGCAGTGGTCGAGTCATCGGCATCCCGGACGCAACCTTGATTGCATTATTTGGAAGTAGAAGAGCCGCAAAGCTCAATTGGTGAAATTCATCCTCGAGTGTTTAATTTGGGTCTTACGCGAGAGATGCAAAATCGGGAGGCTGAGCGAAAGTAAGGAGAGTGACTTGTATCACTTGGATGATGTGAATATTGTATAGATATGATGACTCACTAGTAATGTGAATCCTGATGTTGTGCTTAGCATCGTGATATGTTATGATGTATGTCAACAAGTTGGTGCACACTCGATTCTGATCTATGTATATGATGTTAGAATGTTTGTGGTAGAAACCGTGGATTAATGTGCACATGTGGAGGTTGGGTTGTTGTAACATATTATTTTGTTTGCTGTTTTTCTTCCTGTGTACGAATTTCGAGGACGAAATTTCTTGTAGGAGGGGAGGGTTGTAACAGACCAAATTTTAGCATGGGAACCTTTTGGATGACACGGCCTGGGACACGGGCGTGTCCTAGGGCGGGTCCTTCTCGAGTGCGGAGATGTCGCGAGGTCGACAAAAATGCGTTCGACGAAAATGCATTCGACGAAGTGTTCGAGAGCAACACGCCCTGTGACATGGGCGTGACCTAGGGCGTGTCTTCCTTTGTATCGACACTCAAGCATTTGGTCGACACTGTGGTGTCGACACAGTGGTGTCGACACCGTGGTGTCGACACAGTGTCTCGACTATTGTTGAGTGAAGTCGCCAGATGACACGGGCGTGTCTGGGCCGATACGGGCGTGTCTGCGCCGACACAGGCGTGTACCCTGGCCATGACCTGCTTTGGGATAAGGCGGTTTGTGAACCTCTTAGAGGCACGTGACCGGTGATACGGGCGTGTCACAGGGCGTGTCAGGCCCGAAAAATGATTTTGCAGCGTTTTCTGGCCGTCTGTTTCCCTTATCCTATATCTGGTGGTTCAGGGTTATGTGGCCGAGAAATGGGGATAAATCCCCTTCATCTTCATCTTCTTCTTCTCCATCTCATGTCAAGAGAGAGAAAAAGAAAGGGAGAGCAAGATATGGAAAGAAGGAAGCAAAGCCAGCTGCTGGAGGAGTTGTAGAGTGCAGATTAAAGATCCGAAAGCGGATTCGTGAAGGCAAAGCTGAGGCAGTGATTTCCAACCAGCTAGTTCATGGCTCCAAAGCGATCTTCGAGGATAACGATCTCCTTCTTGGACATTGAAGTCCTTTCTTTATGCATATGCGTGGAATCCTCCACCAAGAGGTGGATCTCGTAAGCGATTCCGTGGTTGAGTCTGCATCTAAAGCCAGAATTGTGGAGTACGGCATAGGCATGCTGTGTGAACCCCATCTGGACCGTTAGTCTGGATTGGTGATGATGATGGGTAAAGCAGAGAAGACTCCGTGGATGGTTATGCTTGGTGCTATAGATGGATGTATGAATGTGTGGATTGTGATGATGCATGTATGGAGGCTTGGAATAAGCTCCTAGTTGTGATGAGAGATCAATTGGTAGCACGCTTGGGGAGCGCAACATAAACCCGGCCTGTTACACCACTAGGGTGGGTTGATCTTGATAGATGAGGGATCGATTGGTGGCAATGCTTTGGGAGCCGAGTTAAACCCGGCTTGCTGCACCACCAGGGTAGGTCGATCAGGAATAGGTGAGGGGTCGATTGGTGGTAATGCCTGGAGAGCACTGATAGCCCGGCTTGCTACACCACAAGGTATGGGTCGATCTGCTCTGGTTGTTTGTGAATATTGTGAGGTAGTACCTCTGAGTGGTATGAACAGGATGTCGCCTGCATGGTACTGGTGGACTAGGATTGAACTGCCCAAACCAACAAGTGAAGAGCCTCTGATCAGCGGTGTACGACTGGGACATCCGGTACACCAAAAAGGTGCCCTAAGTGCATGGAGTGCCTGGTGGATACCAGTGTTTGTGATATGGTTATGGTTGCTAGCTTGATAGTGATTATATTATAGCAATGCATACAGAGATGTAACCACTGCCCCGGGTAATGGGTAGGGTCGTTATAAGTGGTCAGCTAAAGCTGACCATTACTTTGTTTGCCGCTCTTGGGTGGATATGTGTTTGCAGGTGCTGCTGCTTGAAATAAAATTAGCAGAATGGATGGACTGCTGCTAAAGGCCCTTGAAGGTCGTGCAAAGCGTGTTAGGATTTCATGTGTGGCCGGCCTGCGTGCCGTTGTACAAAACTATATTTGTGTAAAGAGGAACATATAAGGCCTTAAGGTCATGTGTGTGTGAGTTGTATACATTCCTAGTTTTGATATATAAATGTGGAGTTTGTATAGTAGTGGACATTCCCTGAGCTGAATGCATTTAACCTAAAATGCTGCACTAGAATGGTTTGAGTTAGGATGCGAGTAAATTTTGATTTCCACCAGTAATGCCGCTAATTGTCTGTGACATATGGCGTGGGGCCCCGACCGGACCCACTGTTATATGTCGTGTGACGAGTGGGGGAATTACAAGCAGAATCACATCCAATGATGTGATCAAACAGTTCTGGTGAAACGTCTCTCTTGAGAACAAACTCCGCCTTAGCATTTGTTTTTCTCCAGAGCCTCACTTACTCTGTTGTACCAAACACAACAGTCACTTCCTGTCTATCGTCACCACTGACGAACTCCCATAGCTTCTCGCCCAGAAGATAACTCTTCATGCACGACCTCTACTTCTTGAAGTTAGTCGGCGTTAAGAGTTCAATACCAAGACCTCTTGCATAGCTCACTTCCATTGCAGCGACCTTTGGTTAAGCTACTAGAAGCACAGAGAAACAACCAGACAACAACACAAGTTGATCACCGCTCAAGCTACTGAACCTTACCCTGATACCATGTTGAATTTTCTCAAGGTGGTCAGCAAGATAGTCTAAAGCCAAATTAATATTCTCAGATCTATCCAGTTCACACTTAGATCATGCGGAAACCAAGGAACAAGCTCAACACCAAACGCAAATGAAAGAATAAGCAGATCTTATATTTCTCAACACTTCTTTACAGGGCGAGGTATACATAGCGAGACATGATTTCGCTAGTACACAAGCTAAAAACAGAAAGCACAAAACAAACCGGCGTACAGAACTGCAGACCGCCCAGTCCGCCAAGTTCGTCGAAGTCGCCCGAGCTGCTGCTGTTACAAGCCGAATAGCACACGGAGTCCGCCTAGACTGCGAGGTGGGGCGAACACACCAGTATTCGCCTACTACTGATGAACTGAGGAATAGACCGTCTACCCGCCTGAGACCGGTGGACAGGTTATTGGAACTCGGAAATGTTGAAGCCGAGAACTGACAAGCTGCAGAAGCGACCTGCTGAGACCGCACACTTCACTGAACTTGACCGATTCAAAGACAAACTCCTGGATCCTCAATGCTAGTCGTGCGACCTGCACAGAGCAAACAGAACTCAACTCAACCCGCGCGGATTGGCAAATTCAGTCCGCAACAATTGACCAAGCCCCAACTTATTGTTCACTCATTACTTTAGCTGTGCCGGGGGGGGAGTCTATTTATAGGCGAGGTGAGGAGTGTGGTCACCACCCTAGTGAATAGAGTCACCGCCCCCAGCCTGCGCGCTAACACAATCAGTCTGCCAAGTTCGCATGGACTTGGCCAGACCAACCCTCCTGGAGCCAGACCAATGGCAGTCCACAAATAAGCAGATACACTGCCGACTTGTACAACACAGGTACAACGCCAGTCCGCCAAAGCCAAGCCCAGCTCCAGACCGCCACCGCCACTCAATACATCAAGCGAACATAGAAGGTAGTCCGCAGAGAATGACAATAACGCCATCACCCGCCATCGAGTCCATAACCATAGGCAGTCCGCCCGGTCAACAGCTGACTCTACAGACTCTGCGGACACCGTGAACTTGTCACAGAAAATGACCTAGTCCAGCAGCCCAACAGGCAACAAGCGCGAGCACGGCGGACACAAAAGAACCAAAACCGCAAAGTAACAGGGCAGTCTGCCATAGGATGAGCAACATCCACTGTATCAAGGAGAGCTCGGCAAGAGCCAAAGCACACCATCCACAGATGCGGACTCCGCGGATGCCAAAACGCGGACTAAGGCAGAGCCTGCAAGCCCTACTCGCATAGCTCCCATCAACGGCAAACTGCCGTACTCCGACACCAGTCCACGCAGTCCTCCACAGTAGCTACCACACGCTGCAAACACCGGAGAGCTCGGCAAAGGCCACAGCCGATCTCTAAGGTCATTCCGCAACTGCGGACACCGCGGACTCAATCAGTCCGCAAAGCCTCCCGTGGATACAAACTCCAATCCGCTTGGCTACACAACAACTTGCTAATCTCCACGGCCGTAGAACTAGTAGAGCACCGCCAACAGTCCGCGAATCGCAGTCTGCTCAGGCCGCACAAGAACCGCCAAGCCAACCAAGCCATGACATCCAGGCCGCAACAAGCAGTCCGCCCAGGCCACAACCTCAGACCGCACAGGCCACACAGTCCGCCCGGCCTGCCCATCACCCACTTCCACTTCACAAATTTCAACACTCGCCGCCCAATCAATGGAGTTAAAAAATGTTTGTCATTATCAATTAGGCGCAGAGACAAAAATATAAAAAAACATAACTATAATATGTTTCTCGGTTAAAGGCAATGAAGAAGAATAACCGTAAGCCCTAACCCCCTTGTTCATCATCAAAAAAAATCACCTTTTGATCGGCCCATAAAATCCCTTAGGGAGCGCAAACTTGAGTTCCTAAGAGTGTACTTGAGTTCCCATAACTAAAGTCCAGGGCACTTGAGTTGAAGATAACATATACTACGACATGAGTGCTCTATTCATTTAGTGTAGAAATAAGAAAATCAAAACCAATTTTCTGCTCTCTTATCTTAGATGAAAAGATAAGCACGCCGCTCTTAATTTGGAATGATGAAGAAAATTGAGACAATGTGTAGTCCGGATTTCCTTATGAAAGAGGAAGGAAAGATTGTTCTCATCACAAGATGAAGAAAATGGGGGGTCGACCACCTTGAGATTTCTGATTAATCTCCAGCAATCTAAGCTGCCAATCACTTTTGTGGCTATAGTTCAATTAACCCATGAGATTCTCCCATAAGGGGAATCTCTTAGCAACATTCAACTTAAGTGTCGTGATGTAAAAATTATGACATAAAAGTGCACTAAAGGCTCTAAAGATCACGAGCGCTTAAGGACTTTAAAAATAATGCACTTTACAAGTCTCTATCACATTGAGATTCTCAAATTAATTAATAGATTTTAATTGTATGTTTGCTATGATAATCAATATAACTACATCTCGCCGCCCGATCAATGAAGTTAAAACATGGTTGTCGTTATCAATTAGGGGCAGAGGCAAAAATAACAAAAACACAACTATAATAGGTTTCTCGGTTAAAGAAAAGTAGAGTAATTACAAGCCCTTATCCCCTTGTTCACAATCGTAAAATCACCTTTTGATTGGCCCATAACATCCCTTTGGGATGACAAACTAAGGTTAATAGAGGAAATTTACACTTAAGCTATCTATCAAGTTAAGAATTAATTTGTGCGTCTTTCTAAATTAATTAGGAGTGTAAGACGTATATGATCAGTCTGAATGTGCCAAGAGTGAGACCAAGCTTGTGCAATAAAGATCTGAATATGCCCAACCCACCAATCATGGGTTTTGACAATTCACGCAAACTTAAATTAACTCCAATTCACTTGATATCCTCATGGACTTTTAGGTTGACTCGATTGATTTGGTCCACTTAATTGGGAAAAAATAATACTTACAAGAGCCCCCAAATATGATATCCACCTCGGCCCATCAATTTGTTCTCAAATCATTTTGAATGTCTAATCTTGTAATCATATGATGTCATATGACGTGGACGTCTCCTAAGTTCCTTATGCCATTCATAGATTTTTATTCAATGGATCTTCCTTTATTTATGCATGCGATGTGATGTTCATTTCCACATTGACATTTCATTATAGGAGCTAATCTGGACAGAAACTTATGTGATAACAAGTCCCAAGCAAGAATAGATCCTAATGCTGCCAACTTCAACCAACTCTTAGCTCAGTCTCGTAATGTAAATAAAAAAGTCTCCATTGCACGACATACATGGAGGATCCATTGTTTATGAACAAATTTGTAAGAAATTTATGATTTGAGCATTCAAATGCTGTAATATTGAATTTTAAAATTTGAATGGCTACACCATTTGGATAAAGATGGGTTTGCTCAATATTAATACACGTTAACCTCAATCCAGGCTACCTATTTAATTCTGCATAAAGTAATGGGCAAACCTTGTAGATCCTTCTTCATGTATAAAATACAAAAGAAAGTACAAATATATAGGATAAGAGAGGGAGAAATAATCCTATATAGGAGATGTGGGACTAAAGAAGAGGAAGGAATTGGGCCCATAAATGGGCATTTACATCAATATTTCCTATATCATCTAACACTCCCCCGCAAGCTGGAGCGTACAAGTCGTAGGCACCAAGCTTGGACAAGAAATGGTAATATAATTTGCGAGGTAAAGCCTTGGTGAGGATATCAGCAACTTGCCCAGACATGGGAACATGTTCAAGATTTAGCTCTTCTGATTGGACCTTTTAACGAACAAAGTGACAATCGATCTCAATATGTTTTGTTCTCTCATGGAACACAGGATTCTTTGCAATGTGTATTGTAGCTTGACTTTCACAAAACAAGATTGAAGGTGAGGTCAATTAAACTCACAAATCCACTAGGAGACTTTCAAGCCAGGTTAGTTCAGAAGTAACAGCCTCCATGGCATGGTACTCACCCCCAATAGACGAGCGGGCATTTACAGTCTGCTTTTTACTCCGCCATGTGATTATACACAAGTCCTTGCCCAGGGGAAATCTTCAGATATCTGAGAATGCGCTCCACAGCCTGGTGTGAGAGATATGTGGGGTATGCATAAATCGACTGACCACACCAACCGCAAATGATATATCTAGTCTTATAACTGTTAAGTGGACCAACTTTCCCACAAGACGGTGAAAGTATTCTAGATTCGGGAGTAGAGAATCCTCCTCAGAATCCTTAGCACGCAACATGTGGTTTACCTCCATCGGAGTATCCACAGGTTTACAACCCGAGAGGCAAGCATCATGTAGAAGGTCAATGCAATACTTGCACTGAGACAAGACTAAGCCATCGGGTCCTCGTGCTACTTCAAGTCCAAGAAAGTATCGAAGATTGCCCAGATCATTGATTTGAAAGATAGAGTTTAGGTGTTGCTTCACATGCTGTATCCCGGTGGAGTCATCACCAGTGATCAGAATATCGTCCACATAAACCAGAAGTATTATGGTCCCTATTGATTGGTGACGAGTGAAGAGAGAGGAATCTGCCAAGCTTTGTTTGAAGCCAACCTCACGAATGGCCTTGCTGAATTTCCCAAACCATGCCCGGGGAGATAGTTTGAGACCATAAATAGATTTGCAAAGAAAGCATACATGAGACTCCCCCGTGGTCTCAAACCCGGGTGGCTAACACATGTAAATAGTTTCAAGAAGATCATCGTTCAAGAAAACATTCTTGACATCCAGCTGATGGAGGGGCCACTGACGATGAATAGCTAAATAAAGAAGGACTCGAACCGAAGCTAATTTAGCGACCGGGGAGAAAGTTTCCTCATAATCAAGGCTATATTGTTGAGTAAATCCCCGAGCCACAAGCCGAGCCTTCAAGCATTCAACCGTCCCATCCGCAGCAAGTTTGATAGAGAAGATCCACTTGTAGCTAACATAGCTATGATTAGGAGGAAGAGGCACAAGATACCAAGTGTGATTACCACACAAAGTCGTCATTTCTTCATCCATGGTGGCCCGCAACCGAGGATGCCAGAGGGCGTCCTGCACAGAGGTAGGTATATAAATAGAGGAGAGAGAGAGCAAAGGTAAGTAGAGGCGGAGAGAGCCGATGTAGAGAGCCATAGTTGGCCATGGGTGGTGTTATCGAGAAGGAGACCGGATCAACAAGCCACGAGATTATACCAGTAGAGGGATTCTGCTATAGGGCATTTGGACGAGAAGGATGACGAGTGTAGACTTGAATAATAGGAGGTTTGGATGGGACTGGTGGTGGTGGGGAAACAAAAATGAGAGGGGATGTGGACTTGTGTTGTAGAGGGGTGGGGATAAGTGGTGGGAGTGGAGACATGATGGGTATGATGGGCCGAGGTAGCGGAGGAGGAAGAAGGGGATCAGAAGGGCTGGTGTGATATGGTTTATCTTCTTGAAAGGATACATCAGCAGACACAACCACCTTACAAGTGATAGGGTAAAACAGGCATACCCCTTCTGAGTGCGAG
This sequence comes from Platanthera guangdongensis, assembly GCA_039583875.1. NCBI lineage: Eukaryota > Viridiplantae > Streptophyta > Magnoliopsida > Asparagales > Orchidaceae > Platanthera > Platanthera guangdongensis. The sequence continues at coordinate 42,534,154 of CM077156.1, read as the reverse complement.
AGTACCCAACAAACATAGCTTTGGTAGCACAAGGGGCTAGCTTGTCAGTGGAAGGACCAAGGTGGTGGACATAGTAGGTATACCCAAACACACGAGGTGTGAGAGAGAAGAGAGATATGGAGGGGTAAAGGAGAGTAATGGGTGACACAAAGTTGAGGACAGACGAAGGAATGCGATTGATGAGATGATAAGTATTAGAGATGACAAAGTTCCAGTATAGGGGAGGAACCTACATTTGGATCATAAGAGAGCGAGCCACATCAAGGAGATGGCGATTTTTTCGTTTCGTAATGCCATTCTGTTGAGGAGTATAAGCACACAAAGTCTGATGTATAATATCGAACTCAGCGCACAGGTTGGAGAAGGTGCGACCAGTATATTCTCGAGCATTGTCCATACAAATTGTTTTGACACAGGTAGAAAACTGAGTCCACGTTTCGTTAAGAAATGCATGGAATGTAGTCGTGAGTTCGGTACGATCACGAAGGAATACAACCAGGTAACCCGCGAGTAATCATCTATAAAGGTAACAAAGTACCGATGCCCCAAGACACTAGGAACCTTATAAGGCCCCCAAATATCAGAATGCACTAGGGAGAAAGGAGAAGTGCTCCGAGTGCAAGAAGGAGAATAGGAGACACATTGTTGTTTACCGAAGATACAAGATTCACAAAAGAACTCCTGTAGAGAGAGTAGGAAGAGCTTTCTTGAGAATTGGGAGAGGGGCATGCCCAAGATGGCGATGTCAAGCAGTGGTGGAGACAGAGGTAAGAGCAGAGGTGAGAGTAGTGGGAGGAACGTCGAGAAGATATAGCCCATTAGACAGGTTCCCCCGACCAAGTATAGTCTGCGTTAGTCGATCCTGCACCACAAAGGAAGAGCGTGAGAAGGTAACACAACAATCAAGGTCATGCGTAAGACGACTAACAGAAAAAAGGTTAAAAGGAGAGCCCGGAACATGAAGAACCGAGGATAAGGAAAGAGAAGGAGTAAGGGACAGATTAGCAGCACCAAAAACTGGGAGCGTGTCACCATTGGCCACATTGATGTACTTGGGGTAAGTAGTATCCAACTAGTTGGGCGGCTACTGCGGAGAGAGATGGTGTGTATCACTGGATTCCACAATCCAGTGAGAGCTATGTGAGAGGCATGATATACCTTATGGGAAGATTGAGGCCACGGATCCAGAGGGGTGACAAACCACCCCTTGAAGCTGATGGAGTGGAGCACGCAACGCAGCAGGATCAGCAGCACTGTGCAAGGTGGATGCCATAATCTGGAGCAGCGGCTAGGCACAAACATAGGGTGGCAAGGAGGTATGTGGTTTGCCGGACAGAACAAACGGCTACAACTGAGGAAGCACAGAGAACTGCGAGCAACTGCGAGAAAATGCAGGCCGCAGCCAGAAGTAGAGGCCGCAATGAGGAACAGGCTGCGGCGGCCAACAATAGCGGACTAAAGCAGGAGCCCGCTGGGAAGAGGGCGAGCAAGAACACTGAAGGGCAGTCCGCGACGACGAGAGCAAAATGCAAGGAGCAGCAGTACACAACGAGCTGTAGCAGGCCGCATCAATTAGAAAGGCCAGGCCGCAAGGTCTGGGTGAGAAGCCACCAGTGGCAAGAAGCCGCAACCACGATGCTAAGCCCAGAGTGGGAGGGGAGACCATAGCGGGTAACCGACCATAATGTGAAGCCGGACACAAGAAGGCCGCATGACAAAGTGAGTACAGCAGCGACAAGACAGACCGCGATCAAAATTAGGAAAGAAGATAGTCTGCACGGTCTGGGTGAGCACAGCAGCGGTCAGAGCAAAGGGAGCCGCACAAAGAATGTGAGCGGTCGGGGAGAGGAAACTGCGAGTAGAAGAACTCGAGTGGATAGAGAAGGCAGCGGGTAGGATAAGCCGCGAGAAGAGGTCGTGAGAAGCAGAACTCAAGCGATAAGAGAAGGCAGCGGGTCCGCGACAAGATGTGAGGAGAAGCAGTTCGCGACAAACTGAAATAGTTTGCGACGAGTAGTAGAGGCAGGATGTAAGTTGCGAGTTCAGAGAGACCGCGGGAGACATGAGCAGTCAGCAGGGGGGCAAATGCAGCCGACCAGAGAGAGGAGAGCCTGCAGTGGTTAGGAGTAGAGCCCACAGCAGGCTGAGAGAGAACAAAGGGGAGAAGTGGACCTCACGGGTCAGAGAGGAAGGAGGCTATAAGATACCCGAGGAGGAGGGTGGAACCACAGAGCGGAAGAGGCAGCGGAATCCAAGAGAGACTGCAGTTAGGCGGGAGGCTAAGGGAGAGGAGAGGACAGAAGTTGCAGGCCGCAGAAGAGGAAGGCGGATAGAGTGTGGAGACCGCCGAGCCGACGGGAAGGAGACCGCCCAAGGTAGGTGGTTAAGAAAATTGAGGCCGCCCAAGGAGGACCGGTCCATCTGATAACATGTAGAAAGTAATGGGCAAATCTTGTAGATCCTTCTTCATGTATAAAATACAAAAGAGAGTACAAATATATAGGGGAAGAGAGGGAGAAATAATCCTATACAAGAGATGTGGGACTAAAGAAGAGGAATAAATTGGGCCTATAAATGGACCTTTACATCAATATTTCCTATATCATGTAACAAATTCTTCTAAGTGAAGGCTAGCCCACTGGTATCATATTTATATTTGTAGCTCAATCAACTTCATAATCACCTAAAGTCCCATTAGATTATAATATATTATGACATGATGATCTACAATTCTTCTAAGCATATAGAGCTACATGAAACTATTTATGCTTATCAACTATAGATTATTCAAATCATAATGTAACACAAGATAATTATCTGATTAAACAAGGCCACTTACATGGCATGATCACCAAAGCACTGCAAAGATCATCATTAGACTAATATGACAAGAAAATATGGTACTAATAATCACATATTAGTTTAGCCATCAATCTATATTATTTAATTAATCCATGTGTGACAATAATGTAAAGACATAAAACAACGATCATACAAAATTAAAATATCACCAACATCTATCACAGATAAATAACATCATCCTAAAGCCTCACAAAAAATTGGGCTTCAAAAATTTAGGAAAAGACATATAATTATTGTCATTTAATGATAGCCATGATTTTTGATGTAGAGGAACCCAAAAAATTACTACAAAAAAACCTCCAAAATGTTTTATGATTTTTGTGGGGTTACCCATGGCCATAATATAAAATCCAACAAAGTTTCATGTCAATTGAAAAAAAGGGTGACATAAATATACAACTAATTTATTATGCCCTATAATTTTGTTACCCTATCTTTAAAAATGTCTATAGGGAGTTATATACCTCCCCATAAAATAGGTAACAATATTTTAGAAAGACGATACAGTGCCCAACAATTTTCATGTTAGGCACTTCGCCTAAAATGGCTGGAAAGGCCATTAGTTTTCATTTGAAGATTCGATCACATTTTATATACAATAAAATCAAACTATAACCCTGATTTATTCTAATAATATGACCAACTTGATCCGTTTCACCGATCTTAGCAAAATCGTATGGCTATTGTTTCAGTCACACTAATTTTGACCTTCCCCCCACAAAGGATCCTCTATCGATCCATTGTGGGGGCTAGGTGAAAATTGGTTAGCCAATTTTAAGGTAATCAATGGTAGAGGAGTCATATTCTACTTCAAGACAGACGACTATGATCTTTTGCTGGCGATCCTGCACCTGGAGCATTTCTAGTTGCCTTCTATCACGCTCTAGCAGCACCCTTGTCACACCACCGCCTCCTTTCTAATTGTTCAAAGGTGGCGAATCTTTGGGGGCGGTCTGATGGCCAGTCTCCATTTCTCCTCACCAGAAAAATAAGAATCAGTAGGATAAAATAATCTCCGCCTCAAGGGCTAATAGAAAGGACCAGTGGGACCTCCCCATTGTTGTAGGGCCACCTAGTGAGCTTCAAATGACATAGATTTCTCTGGCTCTAGTGGTATCCCAAGGCTATTTCTAGGACGGGAAACACCTCCTCCGGTGGCCGGAGGGGGTGTCTAATGCTCCAATTAAGATCTAACATAAAAGAAGGTTTGAAATTTCACAAATGACGGAGTTTGGACGTCAAAAGGCACATGTTGGTTGTTCAAAAGTCCAGGCAATGATGGTGGTCAGGAAGGTTCCTCCTCGCCGCCAGCAACTCCAAGCTTCTTCTTCTCATTTCTTTTATTTGGGAAGGTACAAGGAATCATTTTAAATCGGTTTCAAGGCCTGGAATAGAGAGGGGATTATTAAGTGTGGATGACCCCTCCCCTCCCCTTTTATGAACGTTTTTGTCTTCCATGACCAGCCATAGCTTTTCAAGTCCATTTGAAATGAAGAAAAATCAATCCTTTGTCGTTTCATGGCCTTTAGTCCATTACTCATGCAAAGATTTAGGGTATATGGCCGATTATGACTTGATTTACTATATAGTTGACCATTTTGACCAGTTTTTACCACCATGTTGACAAAACAGGTCTTATAAGAAGAAATTGCTTGTACTAAATGAAAGAAAATTGCTGGATACAATCATCTATAGGCTAGTTCCTCCAAGAAGCCCTCTCTCCCAATGAGAGATTTAAAACCCTAATGATCTCCAAGATGAAAATAAATTCTCCCATACCACCTCCATATATAGGGGGGCTCACATAACATTAATTATAAAGCAGCAAATAAAAATACCAGATATAATAAAACGTCACGCGCACGTGCGCAACAAACACCCCGCCAGAAAAACAACCTTGTCCCCAAAGTCAGAGTGTTGCCCGCTAGCTAGTAGTGAATGGTACATGGATGGGAAGCCGTAGAGGTACCCGGAGCGTCGTCCGGCTGTACATCCATGATCATAAGAGCGTCCAAGTCATCCATGTTGATCTCGTTCACGTCCTCGCCAATGATAGGACAGAACTCTTTCACCGGGCAAGTATGATTAAGCGAGTATGGTTGTTTGCAATGGAAGCCCAGACCCCCTGCTTCGCAAGTCATTATACTCTTGCTTGGACATGCTGTTAGTGGAGACATGACGGGTGTTGCGTGGGCCCAAATTGGGTGGATGAGGTAATGGAGTGGCAGTGGCGGGTGTTTTGCCGGGATAGGAAAGTATGGCTGGTAGAGCTGTTTGGAGGGAGATAGTGAGGAGGGAGGGTCCCCAGACAGCACAAGGAATTCGATCTCCACCAATGGGGAGAGTTCCATGACTTGGTTAACAGTGACAGGATGAAGGGTGCGGAGGCAGGCTCGGATATGTGGTTGCAGGCCATGCATGAAGTAGACCAAGTAATGGTCTGGCGGAAGACCGAGAACATGTATCGCGAGGGCAAGAAACTCATCGATGTACTCGTCGAGGGAGCCCGTCTGACGGACGCTGCAAAGTCGCTCCACCTCGAAGCTCGTGTAATGGGTGTTGTAACGGAGAATGGGCACTTGTTGAAGGTCCGACCAAGATATGGTCGGTCGGGCTTAATGGATCCAGCGCGCCCAGTGGAGAGTTAAGCCCTCCATGCCGATCAATGCTGTGCTGATTTTTTGTGCCTCGACGATCTGCTGAAGTTCGAAGAACTGTTTGGCCCGGGAAATCCAACCCATATGATTGGTGTCATTGAAAGAGGAAACAACAATGGAATGCGTCCCCTGTGAGGACCCCCCGGGAGGTGGGACTGTGGCTTTGTACGAATCCATGGAAGCTCCAAGGATGGGGGCAAAACCATGTTGGACGTCGATATGGTTACGCGATTGGCCAAGAGGGAGTCGATCTTGACATCCATGCAGAGCATGAGGGTCTGTAGTGAAGCGATCGCTATGTCGTGGTCGTCCAGACGAGGAAGGATAGCTGGATCTGTTGATGAGGGTGACAGTGGTGTGTCAATGTTAACCATTGAGTGCAGTCGGGGGGGGGGGGGGGGGGGGGTTCAAACACACAACCAAGAGAAGGAGGGCGACGACGAAACCACTGGAAGTCGGGAAATCCTGCAGGAGCTGCAGCTAGGGCCGTCAGGGGGTTGTTTTGGGAGGCAGGGAGCCTGAAGTATGGTGGATCAAGGCTGACGAAATAGGCGGATTTGCAGACTGGCGCAGATCGAGTGCTAGGAGGAAGCCGAAGGCAGATCCGATTGTTGGAGGAAGCAGAGTTGCTGATCGACATGGAGTGGGTGTTTGAAGGATGCCATAGGTCGATCCGGTACCGGAGTAGATGGAGCGGGCCGATCCAGTTGTCGGAGGCATGTTGTAGGCAGGTCGAGTGCGGGAGACTAGCATCGCAGGAGAAAGTCTTGTACGGACGCACCGTGCGGGGTGAGACGAGGAACAAGGGATGAAGAACCGATGACGAAGGTGGAGTGCGGCGAGGCAGGGCAGATCAAATATTACGAGAAGAAATTGCTTGCACTAAATGAAAGGAAATTGATGAATACAATCTTCTAGAGGCTGGTTCCTCGAAGAAGCCCTCTCTCCCAATGAGATTCAAAACACTAATGATCTAAAAGATGAAAATAAATTCTCCCATACCACCTCGTTATATAGGGATGGGGGCTCACATAAAATTAATTATAAAACAACTAATAAAAATACCATATATAATAAAACGTCACACACACATGCATAACAACAGGTCATGTGGAGGAGGGAGACGACCATATCTTATTGTCTTGAGTCCATGAGGGCATTGGGTGCTCAACATGGACAAAATTCATCAAACCCAAGCTCTTTGAATACCTTAAACCTACGTTTGACCAAGTCAACACGAGGGTTGACCATACAAGTCATCATGTTGATGTGGAGGTATGTGTGAGGGGTGATACTACTAATTTGTCCATTAGGGGCATGACTAGGTCAATTAGGGTCTAGGGTGTCACTTTAAGTCAAATTTGTGTTAGGGTTAACCAAGTAAATCTATAGTAGATTTGGTTGATGAACTAGGCAAGGTGGACCCCATTGGGTCAACCTTGATTACCTTAGGTCAACATAGGCTTGCCTCAACCTCTTAGGGCAAGAGGGGCACCTCATAGGATTGAGTCTAAGTTGATCATACTCCTAGGGATAGTCTGATGTGAACCCTAGATCATGATGGTGTCTACTAATTCTAGGTAAAACATCCCAATTTTTAATTGGGTTACTATGACCCTAGCTGACATAATTAAGGCAACCTGATCACCCACCAAGTACTCTAAAAGTTTGGTGACTGTCCCAAAATGATATTTTGAGCAAATAAACTCAAAATGGATCATAGTTAATTACATTAGACTTATATAATCCATACGAGTGCAATGCAACTCGTTCTGTTCAAATATGAGGTTGTTTAGATAAATTGACTAATTAAGGTCACATTGTTCGACAAAACTACCCCAAAATATCATTTTGAGCAAATGCCCTCAGAATGGACCCTAATCAGTTGCATTAGACTAGTATAATCCATACGATTGCAATACAACTTCTTTTGTTCGAATCTGAAGTCATTTACTAAAGTTGGCTAATCTAGGTCACATTGTTCAACACAACGACGCTGAAAATGACCTTTTGGGCAAATGAGCTTAGAATGACCCAAGTAAGTTACAGTAAACTCATATGATCAATATGAGTATAATGGATAATGCTCCAATTAAGATATATTATAAAAGGAGGTTTGTGAAGCTTACAAATGGCAGAGTTTGGATGTCATGAGGCATATGGTTGTTATTCTGAAGTCCTGGCGGTGATGGTGTTCAGGAAGGCTTGTCCTAGCCACTAGCAGCTCCAAGCTCCATCTTCACTTTCTTTGGTTTGGGAAGGTACAAGGAATAACTCTAAAGCAGTTTCAAGGCTTGAAATAAAATAAAGAGGAGGAAGAGAGTTAAGTGTGGCTGAATCCTCCCCTCCTCTTCCATGGACGTTTTATCTTCCATGGACGGTTATAGCTCTTCAACTCCCTCTGAATTGAAGACAAATCAATCATCTTCCATTTCATTGTCTGTATGTCATTACTCATGCAAAGATTCAAGGTTTATGGTCGATTATGACTTGATTTAGCTCATAGCTGACCATTTTGATCAGTTTTACCACCATGCTAACATGACATGCCATGTGGAGGTGGGAGAAGACCATAGGTTGTTGTATTGAGTCAATGAGGGCATGAGGTGGACAACTTGAACCTAAATCATCAAACCCTAGCTCTTTAAATACCATAAACCCTAGCTTAACCGAGTCAACCCTAGGGTTGACCATGCCAAGTAGTCATGTTGATGTGGAGGTCATGGGTGAGAGGCGAGACCACTAATTGGTCCACTATGACATGGTTAGGTCAAATGGGTTCTAAGTTGTCTCTTTAGGTTAAAGGTGTCACTAGTAACCCAAAACTAGGTCAACCTAGACCTAGTAGGCACCATCATGACCTAGGGTTAACTTTGTTCCACCATAGCTCCACACTGGCTTGACTCAACCTCTTTGGGCAATAGGGACCTCCTAGGACTGAGTTTGAGCTGACTAGACTCCTAGAGTTAGCATAATGTGGCCCCTAGGTCATGATGGTTCCTACTAGGTCTAGGTTGACCTAGTTTTGGGTTACTAGTGAAAATTTGGTCATTTAAAATCCCAAAGGTGTGGCTGGGCTCATCCTTAGGTTAAGACAAGGGTTAGGACATCCTGGGGTCTTTAGGGGGCTACTGCTTGCCCATTGAGTCCACTTGGTCCACTTAGAGCTCACTGGGGAAGAAAGAGGTGCCACCAAATTTCTAGAGTGCCCAACAATCAGGGGATGTAACATCTTCTACCATATACTAAATTCTTCAATTAAAAAAAGGCATCACTTACTAATTTGCTTGGCATCAATGAAGCATGTCACATGTAGAATGATAATAATCATGAGCAACCCTAGTATTCTCGATGATTTGAGAGCTTAGAAGCCTACTTTGCCCATCTCTTGGGATTCTAATGGAGGCAAACAAGGTGGGCTCCAAGAAGGAGCACACAGATGATTAGAAGAGGTCAATATTACTAATAGATAATAGATATGACAGTCTACTGCCCGGAGAAGGTAACGACGTCTCGGGTGGTAGTCCCGAGTGGAGGAAGGTCAATGAGAGGTGCTGTAACGCCCCGAAACTCAAAGGAGCTAAGGGGGATGTTTTGTGCCAGTTTGAGTTCTGGCTGCAGGCACACGGCCTGGGACACGGGCGTCTCCCAGGGCGTGTCAAGCCTGTGTCAACACTAAGGCGCGAAGTCGACACTTTGGTCTCGACATTGTGTCGAGACTGGGCACACGGCCTGCGATACGGGCGTGTCGCAGGGCATGTCGACCCGTGTCGACACTTAGCCATGAAGTCGACATAGTGCTTTGACGTTGTGTCGAGACATGGCACACGGCCTGCGACACGGGCGTGTCACAGGGCGTGTCAGCCCGTGTCGACACTCATCCCGCGAAGTCGAAACTTTGGTGTCGAGACATGGCACACGGCCTGTGACACGGGCGTGTCGCAGGGCGTGTCGACCCGTGTCGACACTTAGCCGCGAAGTGTTGAGACCGTGTACACGGCCTGGAGCCCAGGCGTGTCAAGGTGACATGGGCAAGGACACGGGCGTGTCCTAGAACCTGTGCAGTGCTCGGGTTGAAAACGGGGAAAAATCATGGGGTACACGGCCGGCTACACGGCTGTGTCAGGTGGAACACGGGCGTGTCAGCTCGAACACGGGTGTGTTCGATACCCGTGTGAGGTTCCAGGTGATTCGATTTTGACGGCGAATGAGGCACACGGCCCTGGACACGGGCATGTGCCAAGCCGTGTTCGGTCCAGATTGGGCATTTCAGCCCCGAATCAAAGCCGTTCGTTTTCTTAGGTTGAGATCCAATGGCTGGGGGTTGTTCCTGAAGGGATATACCCGTGAGTTGACTTAGAAAACCTCACTTTTCATACCTTATCATCTCTCCAAGTCCTTGGAGAAAGAGGAGATCCATTGGAGGAAGAAGAACTAGATCCCGCCATTGGAGGAGCTTCGGAGCTCCGAATCGCAAGCCGACTCCGGATCCACGGAGGCAACGCAAGTGCGGTGATTTTCATCCGGATACTTTTCAATGGCGCCAAAGAGGAACTCAAGGGTAACGATCCTCATCTTGAGAATGAGTCGCTCTCTTTCTTAGCATAGGAAGCCCGCTCTCGCGAGTTTGCGGAGAGTTGGAGGCGTTCCTTCGGGTAGATATGTGAAGTCCCCGTTGTTTAGAGTCCGTATGCGAGAACGGACATAGACATGATGTGTGAAGCCTACCCGGACATGATGGTCTGGATCGGTGATGTTGCATTGCATAAGGCCGGAGAAGACTCCGTGCTATTGGTTGTTTTTCGGGTTTTCTACGCGGTAGATTGCAGCAGGGAGCCTTGGGGACTAACCCAAAGGTGCACCCGGAATACTGGGCGGACATGAGGTCTTGCCAACTTGGTGGCCTGAGAGCCAGCTTGAACATAACGGGGTTATGTGATTTGTGTTAGAATGGGACTCGGTGGAAGTTTGACCCGCGCAAATGGCTTAAATTGTCGTTGCGATGTGAGCACGGGTTAGATGGAACCGTACCCGCTCTATGTCGTTCGGGTTAGAGAGACCTAAAGTTACATGGCACTTGCCGTTGGCATAGATGTGAGTCTTCGGCGGTCTATGACTTTAATTTACGTGACCCATGCCAAGAAGACAAATTGCTCATAGGTTTGGCCGTCTAAGTGGCGGTGGTGAGTCCGGAATGTTAATGGCTTTAATTGACGTGACATCGACCGGTTCACCGAGAATGTGCCCTGAGTGCACGGGGCGTGTGGCCATGCGAGCCAACGCCTGTGATGAAATGGCTATGGATATATACTTTGCTCGCTTATGTTAATGAAATACAGGGAAGGAGCATCGCCGCCCCGAGTTGGGGGCGGGATCGTTATAATTTGGTCAGCATTGCTGACCGTTGCCTTGTTTTGCCACCGTGCGGTGGTTTGTTGCTTGCAGGTGCAGCTGGACCAAGCGGTCAATAGCGGGCTAAAGCCCATTTTGCGAAGCTGGCCCTCGAAGGCCCAAGTAGAAGTGTTTTCTGCTTTGCTCATGTATGACCGGCCTGCGTGCCGTGGTTTGTAAATCATGTAATTTTCAAGTGAAATACTTTGTAAGGCCTTAAGGCCGGTTTTGGGTATTTTTGTATAACATTCCTTTTGGTATTAGTGGACATTCATGCTCCTATGCTGGGTTCTTGTTTACAACTCTTATAAACTGCTTCCGCTAGAATGCTCTGTGTAGGACGTTGAGATTGGTTGGATGGTTTCCATAAGTAACCACCCGGTCTGTCTGTGGTATATGGCGTCGGGCCCCGGCCGGACCTACTGCTATATGCTATGCGACGGATAGGGGGTGTTACAGGTTCTCTGACGTGATTGAGTAGCAGAGGTGTGAGGGTTCCTTCTTCCGCGATGCTAGCGTCTTCGGACAAGAAGGGCTTGAGAAATGGGGGGGGGGGGGGTAGCTAGACATCGATTTAAGTATTATAAAATTAATTTTAAGGATTATTTAAGGAGGTTGTTATTCACAAACCGCGTTTGTCTATTCACAGATTTTATCTATTCGCAGCTCTAAAAGAAGTCAGATGTGTTATTGACAGATATTTTTGTTATCCACGGATTAACAAAGAAAAAAACTTTGGTCATCATATTCACCTTCCTCACTACATGGAGAGAGTAACCTTGTAACGCCCCAATCTCCCAAAGTAGGAAAATAGTTTCTGGGAGATACTGCATGGTGGTAGGGTTACCGTGCGGCGACAGCTCCTTGAGTTTGGTTGCAGGACTCTCGTGAAGATACCGCTGGCGTTAGCTTGGCCGATTCAATCAGTAAAGCTCTCAGGTTGATACAGCGTGGCGGTAGCAGCTGTAGTACAGTGGTATTGGTAGCGGATGTGTCTTAACCGGCGCAGTTATCGTGTGGAGGTAGTTTCCTATCGCGTGGTGATAACAGTTCTGTAACGGCGTGGCGACGTATCGTGTAACACCCCCATCCGTCGTATGACATATAAAAGAAGGTCCAGCTGGAACCCGAAGACATATACCACGGACAGATGGAAGTGATACATAATAATATCAAAATATAATAACAACTACACGCCCTAACTCAGAGCATTCTAGCGGAAGCTTTTAAATAGTTTGAAAGAACCCTTAATTGAATAACAACTATTAAGAATGTCCACTTACTACCAAAGGAATGAAATACCAAATACACCGAAAAGGTACTTGGCCTTATTGTCTTACAAGAGTTCACTTAACAAAGTAATGTTTTACATACATCGGCTCACAGGCCGGCCAAACATGACAAAAATAAAACAACGATTCACTTTCGCCTACGAGGGCCAGCACAGCAACATGTGCTTCAGCCCGCTATTTGGTACGTGGCTTCGCAGCACCTGCAAGCAACATTCCACCGCACAGTGGCAAACAAAAACAACGGTCAGCTAAGGCTGACCAAATTTTAACGACCCCGCCCCTTACTCGCGACGGCGGTGCTCCTTCCCTGTATTTCATTAGCTCAGCTAAACAATAAAGTGCGAACGTACATCGTCACATGTGTAGACTCACACGGCCAAACACCCCATACACTCATGGCACATTGTCGGTGAATCTGGTAAATTCCGAGGCTTCACCACCATCCCCGGGACGACAACAACATGAGCATTTTAGCCTTTTTGACCACAGTCTAAGACTCCCAACTATGCCAACGGCTAGTCACTCTTTTGGGTCTCTAGCACCGAACAACATAGCCCAGGTCTGATTCCACTTGCCCGTTGCTCACTCTGCCTAATCACTTTAAGACGTACGTGAAAGTGCAAGTTAGATCTGAAATACTCTAGAGGGGGGGGAGGTGAATATAGTATTGTGCTCACTAAAAACTTTTTACAGCTTTTGTTGTAATCCTAGGTGAACAGTTTGGCAAATAAATAGATAAACACAGCAACCTAATAAATCACAGAACAACACAGCCAAAACAAAAGAAAAAGGGCAACCAGACCATACAAAAACTTTTATAGTGGTTCCCCAACCTGGGTACATCCACTCTTCTACCACCCTGGTAGGAATCCACTCCGGTTTTTGATCAGGTGCCTGACACCAATGAGCTTTTGTTCAGGTGCTCAAAAACCAAAACCTCAAGTCTTTTGGTAGGAGACTTGTAACCAGGAATAATTTTGAAGGGAATTAAAACCCTGTACAGAGGATAAAAAGAGGGTGATGGTGTCTTCTCTTTCTCAATGACAACTGAGAAGACTTGTGGATTGATGTTAGCAGATTGCTCCCCTTGAGATATTGAATGGATCAGGAAATCTGGAGCAATGCTTCAGGGTGACAGGTCTTCAAAAGCTTGAGTGCCTGGACCAGAGATTGCTTCAGGAACTTCTTTGACAGATAGAGTTTTGTTGTCCTTTTGAAGTTGTCCTGTAGGATTGAAGATGTTCTCTGTCCTGGGCTGATTTGCAGAAAAGATCTTTTGATTGTTGTAAGATTGTTCTTCTATGTAATGACTGTCTGTGTCTGTCTGACTGCTTGTGTCTGTGTAGTAGTGCTTGATCCTTTTCTTTTCTGATATTTGACTGACTGAGGAACAACCGAAATTTGAATGTTTGAGCAGTAAATGCAGTCGGCCTGGGACGGAAGCGACAATCAATGATTTCCCTAACTGTACCATGGAAAAATGGCATGTAATATTCCATGGTCAATGCTCGTTCCAATGGTAACATTCCGAGAAGATCTGGCACTAATTACTCAAGAATCATCGCCAAGAAAAGGGACGGGAAAACTGGAGAAGACCTAGTCTGGAATCGTCGAACGAAGAACAGGAATCGTCGAGCTGAGTTCACAGTTTGTCGAGCTGAGTTGAAGACTTCATCGACCAGACAATAGAAATAGTCTTCAAGTCAATCTTGTCAATTCTGCATCAATCTTCGTCAAACTGACAATCTTCATTCGTCGACCAGAGATCCAAAGCTCGTCGAATAGATAATCATCACTGTCAATCTTTATTCATCGAACAGAGATCCAAATTCGTCGAGCGAAGAATGATTGTGGACTTAGAATCTGAGAAGTGTCTGACTGGGAAGGATATAAATCGTAGACCAGAAATTGTCGAGCAGAGTACTGAATTCGTCGACCTGAGAAGTTGACTTCATCGACTTGAGAAGTTGTAAGCTTGAGGTCCAAGTTCGTCAAGCTCAGATTCTTGTTCGTCGACCAAAGCTTGAAGCTGGATTTAGAAAAATTCTGGAGTTGCCCTGACTTTAGCTTGGTGAAGAAACTTAGTCTTCTTCGAATAGAAAACAAAGATCATCGAGCTCAGCACAAGGAAATGTCTCAAGATCGTCGAGCTCAGAATGCCTTTCGTCGACCTGAGTTCGACGAACGTCGAACTCATTTTACTTAGTCTGAAAATCTTCTAAGTTTGGAGATCTCTGATAGTCTGGAGGATGGCTGGTACATCTGGTGTTGACTCTAAGTACTTGGCCTAGACTCTAGGAAACAAATTTGACCCTGGCTATACATGTTGGGTCACATCCTAAGCAAGTGAACCTAGCCCAAATCAACTAGGGATCCAACAATCTCCCCCTATTTGGGTGAGGTCACTAAGAGACTCAAAGCAGATAAACAAAGCAAGAAAAAGAAATATATCTGGCAGAGAATTACCAACACATGCAACAGATATATATACATATTCTTTGTTTAAATAGATAGCATAGTTTGAAAACAAATGCAGAAAGAAATTGAAACAAAATAAAGATTACTTCTTCTTTTTCTGCAAAGACCTGTCTTCTATTGTCATGGTCATGTCAGCTGCCCCAATGATCTTTAGTGATGTAGCTCTGGGGATAACTGCTTCAGGATGGAGCTTCATATAATAATCAACATTGAAAATTTTGTTGCCTTTGTCAAACATTTTTAATTCTTCTTTTCTGTATTTTGACATTGTTGTGAATCCAGAAATGTCTTTACCTTCAGCTTTGACTTTATTGATCAAAGATAGACCAATTAGTTCCTGAAATCTAGCCATTTTTGTAGTATTGACTATTTCAGGATCTTCAAATGGAATAGGAGGAGAGTAAGGCCTTTTAGGACTGTCAGCGTTTTGTTATTTAGAGATTTGTTGTTGTTGCTGCTGATGTTGATTACCTGAAGGTTGTTTCCTATGCTGGCTGCTTCTAGAGTATCTCCCTGAATGTCTCTGATAGGTTTGCATGGGGGCATATCTCTAAGAGCTAGAACCAGTGACACCAGCTGCTAGAGGAGGAGGAGGAGGAGGTGGATCCTTTATATATCTGTGAACTGGGGGAGGAGAGTATCTCCTACTTCTTTTCCTTTCCTTTTGCGGGTTCTTTGATAACCACATCCATCCAGGCATTCCCTTGTAAGGAGTAACATTATGCAAAATGTAATAAGGAGTGTCAGCAGTTGGATTAGGCTTAGGAGCTGGAGGAGGAGGAGCCTTCCTTTTCTTTGACAACAATTTCTTCTTTTTCTTTGAAGCTTCTTCATCTGAATCATCATCATCATCTTCTTCATCATCACTGTCAGAACCCTGGGGGTTATCATACAAAGCATCCAATGCTTTCAGAGTTTTATCATCAAAAGCAGTCTTTTATGGAGGAGGGGCAGGAGGTGAAGTTTCAACAACTGGAGTTTCAGCAATAATAGTTGGAGAAGAAACAATACAAGAAGCAGAAGTGATTTGGACAGAGCTTTCAGCTGCTGCCTTATTTTCCTCTTCAATATCAGCTAGGATTAACTCATCCAAATCATGCATTGGAGAGTCATCCATAACAAAAACTGGTGGTGAGATATCTTCTGGACTGGGACAGCTTCTGGAATAACTGTATATGTTGGAGCAACAACTAGAAGAGAAAAACTGTCACTGAGTTTCTTGGCAACTGCTGGACTTATTGGAGATGTGTAGGACACAATAGCCAACTGTGGCTTAGTAAAATCTTTTGGAAGAGATTGCATATATACAGTATCAAAACTTCTCAACAAAACAGTCAAATTAACTATGGGATTTAAATGGAAATCACAAACAGTGTTTATTTGCTCTGGAACTGACTCATCTAATTCAATGTCAGTTTCCATAAAATGACTCAATTCAATCAAATAAGAATCAAATTATGGCAAAATTTCTGCATCTGTATCTGCACTTGTTGTAGAAGGAACTGCTGCTGTGTCTGCTGCTGTGTCTGCTGCTGTAACTGCTGCTGTATCGACATCTGCTGCTGCTTCATCAATGAGCATCTCCCCCTGCTTGGGTTCAGGAGAAGCTGGAGCCAGGCCCCTGATTGAAGAGGGGGCAGCAGAGAGAAGAGAAACTTTGGCAGATAAAGAATTGATAGAAGTCACAAGAGGTGTAATGGCCTCTTGGATGATAGATTTGATGATGGGAGTGAGCAGGGATATGATTGTAGATACAGTTGAGGGTTCCAAAGATGGAGAGGGAGTTGGTGAAGGTAGAGAAGTAGATGAAGGAAGTGGAACATATGGAGGTGATAGAGGTGGAATTGCATCTGTTATGGTGGTATCTGGTGGTAGGGTGTAAGATGGAATGGAGGATAAATGGGGGGGGGGGAAGAGGAGACTATGGTGGTGTAGGAATAGATGTGTCATGAGGTGAAGTAGGAGGAGTTGGAATGTTGGTGATATCAAGTGGTGGAGATGGAGGAGGAGTAGGAACATGAGAATGTTGTTGTGATTGGGGTGCTAGAGGGGATGGAAGATGGGTTGCTGGAAGAGCGTGTGGAGATGGAATTGCCTCTTCTGTAGGGTGTGGAGTGGCCTTCACAGCCCTGTTGCTCTCAGAAGCAGGGATGGAGGAGGAGGAAGCCTTGGATGGCTTGGAGATCGTCCTCTCCCATCTGCCAAACAAAGCGCATGTGAGGCGCTTGCTGGCATTGATGAAGATGGTCGGGGAGACCATGAATTCACTAGATTTTTCTTGAAGAAAAATCCCCAAGATTCTTCCGATGCAGACCTCTTTCTTGTTGTTCTTCTTCTTTATCAAATCAAAGAAAATCTGGCCCCAATTGACATGTCTCTTGTTGACCACTGCGCACATAATAAGGATTTGGTGTCTTGTTATTTAGTCGTGTGCGGTGTGCTTGGCCATCAGCACTTTTCCCACAATGTTCGCCAAGAACTGGTAGGCGGAAGAGAGTTGTTTCTTTAACAACTTGTTACGGTTACTCCCTGTAAACCCCATCAACTTTAGCATCGAACTGTATTCTTCAGAATCCATATCCATATCGTCTTCTCCATTTACCAACCCAAAACTTTCAGAAAGAACGGCAGGAGACAAAGAAAAAACATTACTCCCGATATTTCCTGTCAAGACATTTTCCTCAGAAATAGTAGAAGTGTATACCCATTCTCTAATTTCAGTTGCATGCAGTTTAATTCTTCGGGTCATTAAATCCTTGAGTCCAAGTTCTTCTAGTAGTTCCAAAATGTAGAGAAATATTGGGTCAGAGTGCTGGAATGAATCGAAATCCATGTCAAAACTGGTGTCGAATTTCATGGCATCCAAGGTGCTCGCTGGAATCGCCATTGATGACCTGCAAGAGAGACAGATAAAATGGCGATCAAGAGCAAGAGAACTGAAAGCGTGGGATGGAGGTCGAAGAAAACCTAGATATAATGTTTTCCAGAATATGAATCGACAACCTTCATTCCACGAAAAAGAAACAGTTCTTCGAACTGAGGTCGACAAAATAAATTATAGACAAATAATTCATCGAACTCATCCAGAAGAATCGAAAACAGTTCGTCGAACTCCGTTCGAAGAAATATCTTCTGAATCAATGTTCGTCAATCTCCGGTCGATGAAAATTATTTCCACACAGAGAATTCGTCAATCTCCGTTTGACGAGCATCTCTCAAACTTTCCCTAATTCGCCGAACTCCGTTCGACGAACTCTGGAAAATTCATCGAATGCAGATAGAAACTAATTTAACTCTTCTCCATTGATCATTCCCTGTTGATTTATAAAGAATAGATGATTTTTCTCATCCAAGGGTTTGGTGAAAATGTCTGCTCTCTGTAAATCAGTAGGAATATGGATTAGGTTAATTTTCTTTTTGTCTACATTATCTCTGATGAAATGATGTCTTATTTCAATAAGTTTAGTCCTACTATGGTGAACTGGATTCTGTGCTATAGCAATAACACTAGTATTATCACAAAATAAAGTTGAATTATTTAAGTTGACACCATAGTCTAGGAGTTAGTTTTGTATCCATAACATTTGTGAACAGCAGCTGCCAGCAGCCTTGTATTCTACTTCTGCAGTTGATGTAGACACAGATGTTTACTTTTTGCAAAACCATGAGACAAGTCTCATACCCAGGAACTGGCAAGTTCCAGAGGTACTCTTCATGTCCACTCTACATCCAGCAAAGTCAGCATCTGAGTATCCAGTTAACTCATACTCTCACTCTGCAGGATACTAGAGTCCTAGATTAGGACAACTCTTTATATATCTCAAAATTCTTTTTAAGAAAATATGGTGAAATTCTTTAAGGTTCACTTGGAACCTAGCACAAAGGCATGTGACAAACATGATATCAGGTCTGCTAGCTGTTAGGTATAATAGGGATCCAACAATTGCCCTATAATTTTTCTGATCTACAGGTTTCCTTGCTGCATCAGAATCCACAACAGCATTGGTAGCCATAGGTGTTTTCATAGCATGACCCATCCCAAACTTCTTAATAAGCTCTTTAGCATACTTAGCTTGGGAGAGGAAGATACCATCAGGGATCTGCTTCACTTGGAGACCAAGGAAGTAGGAAAGCTCACCCATGCTACTCATCTCAAATTTGGAATGCATGAGGTCATCAAACCTCTTGCATAATTTGGGATTAGTAGACCCAAAGATGATGTCATCCACATATATTTGTACTAACAATATTTGGTCCTTATGATGTCCAGTGAAAAGAGTTTTATCTATGATTCATTTTGTAAATTTATGCTCTAAAATAAAGCTTGCTAAGTTATCATACCAAGCTATTGGAGCTTGCTTTAAACCATAGAGAGCTTTATGCAATTTAAATACAAAGGAGGGTTGAGTTAGAGAGATAAAACCTGGACTTTGTTCCACATAAACCTCTTCTTGAAGCACTCCATTCTAGAATGCACTCTTGACATCCATTTGGAAAACTTTGAATCTCCTGTGAGCTGTATAGGCAAGGAATATTATTATGGCCTCTAACCTTGAAACATGTGCAAAGGTTTGGTCATAGTCAATTCCTTCCTCTTGCCTGTATCCTTGAGCAACAAGCCTAGCCTTGTTTCTCACAATATTCCCTTGAGCATCCAGCTTGTTTCTGTAGACCCATTTGGTTCCAATAACTGGGTAGTTATGGGGTCTTAGAATCAAATCTCAAACTCTACATCTCTCAAATTGATTTAGTTCCTCTTGCATTGCAACGATCCAGTGGGGATCTTGCTCAACTTCATTGATGGAGAGAGGTTTAATTTGAGAGAGAAAACAGGCATGCATCAAGTCTTGGTTGAGTTGATGCCTTATCTGAACACCTACTGAAATATCTCCAATCACTTGAGATCTGTGGTGATCCCTAAGTGTGATAAGATCAGTTGGTGGAGTTTGTTCAGTAACCACTTGTATAATTAATTCCTCTTGAGGAATGTTATTAGCTGTTGAGGGAAGTTCAGCCACTTCCATTTGAATCTCTTCTTCACTGTCTTCAGCAACCTGTGGAGAAGGATGAGTTGACACCTCTCGGGTAAGGTTTAGTCCATCCATAGACTCACACAGTTGTGGAACCTGCAAAGAGCTATTGGTAGAAATCTCTTTCTCCTTATAAGACATGTTAGCTTCATCAAAAGATACATGGACTGACTCTTCAATTTTAAGAGTGGAATTATTAAAAACCCTATAGGCCTTGCTTACTTGTGAGTATCCTAGAAAAATCCCTTCATCAGCTTTAGACTCAAACTTTCTAATGTATCTTTTGTTGTTAGTGTGAATGTAGCATATACAACCAAAAACTTTAAAATATGTGATTTTAGGTTTCTTCCCTTTAAGAAATTCATAGGGGGTCTTATTTTTCAGCTTATGTATAAGGCTTCTATTCAGGACATAGTTAGCAGTGTTTACAGCTTCTGCCCAAAAGGATAGAGGCATGTAAGCATCTTCCAATAATGTGCATGCAGATTCAATGAGTGTCCTATTTTTCCTTTCAGCTACCCCATTTTGTTGGGGAGTTCTAGGAGCTGAGAAGCACTGCCTGATACCTTCCTTCTCACAGAACTTATGCATAAGAAGAGACTCAAACTCTGTGCCATGATCACTTCTAATCAATACAACATGAGTATAGAACTCAATCTGTATGGTCCTGAGAAAATCTTCAAGAACCTTGAATGTATCTGACTTAGCTCTCAGAAAGGCTACCCAACTGAATCTAGAGAAGTCATCAACAATCACTAAAGTGTAAGACTTCCCTCCTAGGCTTTGTACTGCAATGGGTCCAAATAGATCCACATGAAGCAAATACAAAATCTTAGGTGAATCACTTTTATTAATGGATTTGAAACTAGTTTTAGTTTGGTTGTCTAATTGACAAGCCCTGCATAGGTTTTCCTTTTTGTAGGGGCCAGAAGGTAAACCTCTAACAAGGTTGTCTTTAGATAGCCTAGCTATATTCTTAAGGTTTACATGTCCTAACCTTTTATGCCACAACTCATTTTGGTTACTAGTGATATTGAGTAAACAAACATCAGTTTTGGAAGAAATAAAATCTACTAGATATATGTTGCCTTGTCTAATTCCAATTAAAATAGTTTGGTTTTCATTATTAATAATAGAACAAGAGGTAGAGTTAAAGTGTACCTGATAACCTTCATTACATAATTGACTTATGGATATTAGGTTATGTTTAAGTCCTCTCACATATGTTACTTTCTTGAAGGTAACTGTCCCAATCTTTACTGCTTCATATCCTTCAGATTGGCCACTGTTTGAATCACCAAAGATCACCTTTGGTCTTAGATTGGCCTTGTAATTGGATAGATTGTCCTTGCTGCCTGTCATATGCTTGGAGCAACCACAGTCCAAGTACCAGGTCTGACTCACCCTTGGACAGCTCTTCACCTGTACCTATAATGAAAAGCAAAACTCAATTGTTCTTGACCCTAGTTACCTTGGGTCCTTTATTTGGTTGAAATGAAAAGCTGGAAATAAATGATAAGGTAGGTTGAGATTTATAACCTGAGGTGTGATATCTCCTAGGTGGAATAACCCAATTAGCTACTGGATTGAATGGTTTATTAGTTAGCTTAGAATTTCTGCAAGAGAAATGATTTAAGTTTGGTCCTTCTGGGTTCGACGAATTTATGTAAGTTCGTCAAACAGAGTTCGACAAATATAGCTGAGATCGTCGATCTCTGCTTAGAGAATGAGAGTAGTCATTTTCTGCACCCCAAGTTCGTCGACCTCTGCTCAACAAACCATACAAAGTTCGTCGATCGAGTTAGATGAGTTGTTATAACTGAATTTTGTGTCTGCGTTCGTCGATCTGATTTCGACGAACTGGCCACATTTCGTCGACCTGAGTTCGACGAATGCTGCTGAACATTCTTTTTACTAGCTGTTTTCTGATTTTTATTTCTCTTGTCTATGGGTCTTGGATTTTTTCCTGACATTGGTTTGTCTATTATCTTTTCTTTTCCCTTGGCAGAGACAAATTTAATGGGGTTTGTAAGAATGTTTTTTTTAATTATGGGGGCAAACCTGATGATGCACCCAAGCCCAGCTTGTCATTTAATCTATCATTTACTGTGCTTGTTTTGTCCATCAACTTGAGACTTCTCCCATTGAGAGATTGCTCAAGTTGTTTAGCCTCACATAAATCAGATTTTAATTTAATTATTTGTTCATTTACTAAGGTTAGTTGATCTTTTAGTTTAATATTTTCTGAGTTAACAGATTCAAGATTTCCTCGTCTTTCTCTAAGGGTTTTTATTTCTTTTTCTGAACTAATTAAATCTAAGCACATAGTTTTGAATTCAATTTTAAATAAATGAGAATTAAAGTTAAAACTTGAAAGAACCTGATCTGCCTCTGAGTCTGAGGCTGCCTCATCTTCAAATTCTCCTTCTAATCCTGAATTGCTCCTGGAGGCATCAATTGCCATACGACAAACCTCTTTGGATCTTGCTTCTTCCTCTTCTTCACTTTATCTGGAAGAGGATGATTCTTCTTCAGTATCACTCCATGACTCAGCAACAAAACCCTTGTCTTTCTTTTTATACTTGCTTGAGGAGGGTCTGCTGCTGTATTTTCTTCTGGAGTCATTTTCTTTGCTTTTCTCCTTCTTCTGGTTTTCTGGACATTCTGAGATGTAATGTCCAGGCTTTCTGCATCCCAAGCACATAACCTCCTTGGTTGGTGTCTTTTCAAATCTAGGCTTATCATCCTGTCTGGATGATTTCCTTCTGAAATCCATTCTAGCCATCTTATAGAATCGTTTTGCAAAGAGGCTCATGAGTTCCTCATTGGATGTTGAGGTCTCACTTTCCTCAGATGCCTTGAAGGCTATGCTGTGATCCTTTCTCAGTGGAGTTGTCGACTTCTGTTCAACTGCTTCTCTTGATTTTATCAGCTGCTCACAAGACTTTAATTTGCCTAGCAGAGATTCAGTTGATATCTCATTTAGGCTTCTGGCTTCTTTGATAGGCCAGATTCTTGAATCCTAAGAGCTAAGGAAGCACATCAAAATCTTATCATTCACCTCTGTAAGGGTGATGTCCTTATCCAAGGTTTTAAGCTCATTGATGATTGAGCTCAACCTGTTGTACATTTCAGCCACTAATTCAGCCTCATCCTTCTTGAAATTCTCATACAGAGATATGAGGATTGATCTCCTATCTTTCCTTTCATCTGCTGAGCCAGCTACCATTTGGTTGAGAGAATCCCAAATAGCCTTGGTTGAGGTGCACTCAGCCACCTTCTGAAATATGTCATCAGACATAGTTTGAGCCAAGATGTTCATTGCCTTTGCATCTGCAATTTTGGCTTTCTTGTAGGCATCATTATTCTCTGGAGGAGGTACTGCAGTCATGTTTGTAGAGGTGCTTGTAGAATCTACAGGTGCTAGAGGTACTCCTGTCAAGATGGAAGCAAAAATATCCTCATCAATAGAATTCATATATAACTTGATTCTTGCCTTCCAGATGGCAAACTTGTTAAGATTGCATACTGGAGGTCTGATGCTTGCATAATCTTGGTTTTGAGCCATTTCTGTGAAAAAATAAATCTAATAACAAAAACAAAACAATCAGATCTAACAAGAGGGATCTTTATGGTTCAGGTGTTAGCCTGTACAACTAGTTAACCTCTTAAGGTGTGGTAGATTAACCAACCTCCCTCTGATACCAATTGAAAGTGCAAGTTAGATTTGAAATACTCTAGAGTGGGGGGGGGGGGGGTGAATAGAGTATTGTGCTGACTAAAAACGTTTTACAGCTTTTGCTGTAATCCTTGGTGAACAGTTTGGCAAATAAAGAGATAAGCACAGCAACCTAATAAATCATAGAACAACATAGCCAAAACAAAAGAAAAAGGGCAACCAGACGACACAAGAACTTTTATAGTGGTTCCCCAACCTGGGTACATCCACTCTTCTACCACCATGGTAGAAATACACTCAGGTTTTTGATCAGGTGCCTGACACCAATGAGCTTTTGTTCATGTGCTCAAAAACCAAAACCTCAAGTCTTTTGGTAGGAGACTTGTAACCAGGAATAATTTTGATGGGAATTAAAACCCTGTACAGAGGATAAAAAGAGGGTGATGGTATCTTCTCATTCTCAATGACAACTGAGAAGACTTGTGGATTGATGTTAGCAGATTGCTCCCCCCTGAGATCTTGAATGGATTAGGAAATCTGGAGCACTGCTTCAGGGTGACAGGTCTTCAAAAGCTTGAGTGCCTGGACTAGAGATTGCTTCAGGAACTTCTTTGACGGATAGTGTTTTGTTGTCCTTTTGAAGTTGTCCTGTAGGATTGAAGATGTTCTCTGGCCTGGGCTGATTTGCAAAAAAGAACTTTTGATTGTTGTAAGATTGTTCTTCTGTGCAATGACTGTCTGTGTCTGTCTGACTGATCGTGTCTGTGTAGTAGTGCTTGATTCTTTTCTTTTCTGACTTTTGACTGACTGAGGAACAACCGAAATTTGAATGTTTGACTAGTAAATGCAGTCGCCCTGGGAAGGAAGCGACAATCAAAGATTTCCCTAACTGTCCCATGGAAAAATGGCATGTAATAATCCATGATCAATGCTTGTTCCAACGGTAACATTACGAGAAGATCTGGCATTAATTACTCAGGAATCATCGCCAAGAAAAGGGACGGGAAAACTGGAGAAGACCTAGTCTAGAATCGTCGAACGAAGAACTGGAATCGTCGAGCTGAGTTCACAGTTCGTCGAGCTGAGTTGAAGAGTTCATCGACCAGATAATAGAAATAGTCTTCAAGTCAATCTTGTCAATTCAGCATCAATATTCGTCGAACTGAAAATCTTCATTCGTCGACCAGAGATCCAAAGTTCGTCGAATAGATAATCATCACTTTCAATCTTTATTCGTCGAACTGAGATCCAAATTCGTCGAGCGAAGAATGATTGTGGACTTAGAATCTGAGAAGTCTCTGACTGGGAAGGATATAAATCGTAGACCATAAATCATCGAGCAGAGTACTGAATTCGTCAACCTGAGACGTTGACTTCGTCGACTTGAGAAGTTGACTTCGTCAACTTGAGAAGTTGTAAGCTTGAGGTCCAAGTTCGTCGAGCTCAGATTCTTGTTCATCGACCAAAGCTTGAAGCTGGACTTAGAAAAATTTTGCAGTTTCCCTGACTTTAGCTTGTTGATGAAACTCATTCTACGTCGAACAGAAAACAAAGATCGTCAAGCTCAGCACAAGGAAATGTCTCAAGATCGTCGAGCTAAGAACGCCTTTCGTCAACCTGAGTTCGACGAACGTAGAACTCATTTTACTTAGTCTGAAAATCTTCTAAGTCTGGAGATCTTTGATAGTCTGGAGGATGGCTGGTCCATCTGGTGTTGACTCTAAGGACTTGGCCTAGACTCTAAGACACAAATTTGACCCTGGGTATATATGTTGGGTCACATCCTAAGCTAGTGAACCTAGCCCAAATCAACTACGGATCCAACAGTACGCGTGGTCCAAGCTTCTCTCGGATCCTGAAACATTCCCAAACATCACATAACCCAGTTATGTACAAGGTTGACTCCCCGGCCGCCAAGTTAGCAGAACTACATTTTCGCTCAGTTTTTCGGGTGCACCTTGGAGTTAATCCCCAAGGATCCCTGCTGTAAAATACCGTGTAGAAACCCGAAAACACAAAGCACGGAGTCTTCTCTGGCAAACCAAACAATATGCAACATCACCGATCCATACCAACATGTCCGGGTAGGCTTCACACACAATGCCTATGTTTGTACTTCGATTCCGGACTCTATATGCAACACAAGGGGGACTATTCACATCTACCCCGAGGAACACCGCACACTCACCGCACACTCACGTGAGCGGGTTTCCTTATGCAAAAGAAAGAGAGCTTCACATGCTCAAGTAGATAATCGTTACCCTTATAGTTCGCTTTTGCGTCATGGGAATCTATATGGATGGAAAGCTCCGCAAGGGAATTTCCTCCGCGAATCCGGTCTCGGTTCTCGAATCGGTGCTCCGATGCTCCGCCGACTGCCGGATTCCTCCTCTTCCTTCCTCCTTGCTCTCTCCTCTCTCTAACTCCTTAGAAAGAGAATACTTAAAGAGATAATGAGGAATTAATCCTCAATACCTTGCCTTAAATAATCAGGACCACATCTGGGCTGTCAGATCTTGTTTAAAGAAAATGAACGACTCTGATCCGCCCAAAATTTCTCAATCCTGGGCCGGACACGGCCTTGCACACGGTCGTGTCCTAGCCGTGTGTCCCGATCCAGCCAAGATCGTCGAGCACAGAAAAGGACACGGGTCGAGACACGCCTGTGTCTCCACCTGACACGCTCGTGTCGGGTCCCGACATGCCCGTGACCTAGGGGCGTGTTACAAATAACTGCCACGCCAACCGTCACGTCCCTTGGTGAACATGGGAGAGGACACGGGTACGAACATGCACGTGTCCTGCTTGACACGCCCGTGTCGCAACTGTTCAAAGCCGTGTTTCCTGACGTGTCCTTTTCTAGACACAACCAACCAACACATAGAAAGACACGGCCTTGGACACGCCCGTGTCCCTGGTCATGTACCTCTAAATAGGCACCAAAACTTCCTTAGGATGCGACCAGTTCGATTACGATTTTCGGGGTGTTACAAATCCCCCCCCCCCCCCGTAAAGAATTTTGTCCCGAAATTATGTAAAGGTACACAAAATTTAAATGTTACCTGAGTGGAATAACTCGGGGTATTCCTCCAACATAGTCTGTGTAACTCCCCGAAAGTTGTGTGCGAGTCAGTCGCGAAAAAGGGGTTTTTGGTGCTTTTAGGGGTACAAGGCCTAGGACACGGGCGTGTCCAAGGCCGTGTCTGGCTAGTGATTTTCTGGCCGTTTCCAACCCGAGAAGGACACGGCCAGGAACACGGCCGGATGACAAGGGCGTGTCATCCGACACGGGCGTGTGCCTACCCGTGTCCCTACCCGTGTGCAGTTGGATCGTGTCCGTTGCCATGGCAGTTATGCGTGACACGCCCACGAACACGGGCGTGTCGAGGAACCCGACACGGGCGTGTCAGGTCAGACACGGGCGTGTCTTGGCCCGTGTGTGTTTCTCAGGTCAACGATCGTGCCTGGATCGAGGCACACGGCCTGGGACACGGCCGTGTGAGAAGCCGTGTTCGGCCCAGGTCTGGGGAATTTTGTGCAGATCCGAGCCGTTCGTTTTCTTTAATTTAGATCCGACGGCTCAGATGAGTCCCTGCTCTATTTAGGCCGGGGATAGGAGGCTAATTCCCCATTTTCTCTCCAAAGTTCTCCCCTTCCAAAGTGAGAGAGAAGAGGAAGAAGAAGGAGGTTTCCGGCCGCCGGCGGAGCATCGGAGCACCGTTTCGAAATCGGAGAGCGGATCCGTGGAGGGAAGGTCGTTGCGAAGAGTTCTAACCATGTAGTTTTTCCATGGCGCCAAAACGGACTACAAGGGTAACGATTCTCAACTTGAGCGTTTTGAAGCTCTTTCTTTTGAATAAGGAACCCTGCTCCCGCGAGTGTGCGGTGAGTGCATGGTGTTCCTTGGGGTTGATGTGAATAATTACCCTTGTGTTGCATATAGAGCCCGAAATCGTAAGTACGGGCATAGGCATTGTGTGTGAAGCCTACCCGGACGTGTTTTGTCTGGATCAGTGATGTTGCATTTGATATGTTTTGCCAGAGAAGACTCCGTGCTTTGGGTTTTTCGGGTTTCTATGCGGTAGATTGCAGCAGGGATCCTTGGAGGTTAGCTTCAAGGCGCACCCGAAAAATTGAGCGAAAACGTGTTCTGCTAACTTGGCGGTCTGGGAACCGGCCTTGATCATAACTGGATTATGAGATTGTTTTGGAAAAATTTGGGATCCGAGAGAAGCTTGGCCCGCGCGTAGGACTTAAATTGTATATGCGGCGTGAGTAACGGGCAAGTGGAAATGGACCTAGGCTATGTGGTACGGTGCGAAAAATCCGAAGACGGGCGCTGGCCGTAGGCATAGTCGGAGCCTTAGACGGTGGTCAGATAGGCTAAATGCTCACATGTTGTTGCCATCCTAGCGGTGGTGGTGATTGCACTGATTTGTCAGGGTTCGCCATGAATGTGCCCTTAGTGCACGGGGTGTTTGGCCGTGCGAGCCTACACCTGTGGCGAAATATAATTGCGCTATATTATTTTATGGGACTAATGCTATGCAGGGAAAGAGCACCGCCGTCCCGAGTAAGGGGCGGGGTCGTTATAATTTGGTCAGCTTTTAGCTGACCGTTGCCTTGTTTGCCACCGTGCGGTGGTATGTGCTTGCAGGTGCTGCGGAGCCGAGCGCCAAATAGCGGGCTAGAGCCCATGTTGCTGTGCTGGCCCTAGAAGGCCGTAGAATAGTTATATTTACATTTGTCATGTGTGGCCTGCCTGCGAGCCGATGTATGTAAGACATATTATATTTTATGAACATTTGTAAGACCATAAGGCCATGTACCCGTTTTAGTGTATTTGGGGCTTCATTCATGTAGTTGTAGCTGTGGACATTCATATTTGATGGATTTAAGTTTGGGTTCTTTCAACTTTAAAAACTTCCGCTAGAATGCTCTGTGATTAGGACGAGTAGTCTTAATTGGTTGGTTTGATTATTCATTTGATAATCCTTCCGACTGTCTGTGGTATATGGCATCGGGTTCTAGCTGGAACTTCTATTATATGTCATGCGACAGATGGGGGTGTTACAATTTGGTATCAGACTTCTGGTTACGGTCAGGCTTAAATGAATTCGTGGGCGAATTCTTTTAAGAGGTGGTGAGCACATGTGTGCGTCATCGTTATAACATCAAAAGAACCCATGAATGTCCACTTAGGAATGAAAATACACTTGTTTGGTGGAACCTGAGTATTCCAATGATTGCTTTTAGCAATTTGTTTGTCGTCTAATCATGTGTCTTTGCTACTATAGGCAGCTGGGAGCAGTGCTGGTCAGTCAGAGAGTCCGCAATCAGCGGAAAGTAGTGCACCAAGGGACGTGCCTGCTACACCTCCTTCAGCGGAAACCATTAGGATGGTCGTTGAGGTAGTGTTCGCAATGATAAATGCCCAACCTGCAGGGCAAATGCATCGCGCACCTCCTGCGAATGAGCAAGAACCGGTTAGGGCGGCAGAGCCGAGAGTGGTGGAACGCGCAGCAGTGGAGTTAGTAGAGCCGAGAAGAACTACGGAGAGGCAGCTAAAGTATGTGATGGGCTTTAATCCTCCGAGGTTTAATGGGGTTGGAACGCCAACTCAAGCTGAGGATTGGCTCTCTTCCATAAAGAGGGTGTTGACGGCCACAATGACTGAGGAGTGGCAGAAGACCACCATAGCGACTTTTCTTTTAGAAGGTGAAGCGAGGCTGTGGTGGGACGAGTTGGAGTTTCATCTTCTAGTCGGAAGGCAACTTGCGGATCTACCGATGGAGGAATTTTCAAGGTTGTTCCTAGCCAGATTTGTACCCTCTGCTCAGAAGTTGGAGATGGAGAATTAGTTTCTTGGGTAGACTCAGGGATCCAGAAGCATGGACGAATATCTGCATGAGTTCACACGGTTGGGTCGTTATGCTGGTGCTATATTTTCAGAAGAAGAGAGGAAGACCAACCGATTCTATGAGGGTCTTCGCGGCGACTTACAGTTACTCCTTGCTGGGCCTAAGGCGCAAGGCTTCCTAGCCTTGGTCAATTCGGCCCGATCGTTGGAAAAGGTTGCGAAGAAAGTTCAAGAGAAGAAGGACCCAGTAGAAAGGAAGACCGAGTTCAAGGTGCCACATAACAAGTCAAGTTTCCACAGGTGGAACAAGAAGCGGAGGACTTCGAACTCAGCCCCTTCAGGTGATATGTCGGGGGCAACTACAAGTTGAGTCCCCGGAGCTTGCTACAACTGTGGGAAGACGGGGCATTTTGCTCGGGAGTGTTGGAGCGGACGTTCAAAGTCCGAGAGGAGACCTTGAGCGACTTATGAGGGGAAAGGGAAGGCGGTGGAGTCAACCGCGTCCCATCATGCTCCAGCCCAGCATAGAGTCTACAACCTTGGTCTGTAGGAGGCCATAAAGCAAGCAGACGTGGTGAGAGGTATGAGTTAAATTACAGTGGTTTAACTTTTATAATTGTTACCTTCGTATTTGTTAGCTTACGTTTGTTAGTACTAGGCTTTGTGTTAATCTTTGGGTTTCCGGCGAGAGCCCTTTTTGATACGGGAGCATCACATTCCTTCTTGTCTGAAAAATTCATATCGCGGATCGGAGTTCCGTTCTCGATGGCAGAAAACAAGTTGGATGTGTTGTTGCCTAATGGGTCCTCCATGTGTGCGAATAGGATCTGTGTTGTGAAGATTCGGATTGGAGACCGGGAGTTTGATTTGCGGGCGTTGATTCTACCATTAGTGGAGTTCGATGTAATCTTCGGTATGGACTGGCTCTCAGAGCAAAGTGCATGCATTGATTGCAACCGTAAAGAAGTCAAGTTGGGTCTGGACACTGATCGGGAGACTACTTTTGCAGGCATGAAGGGGTCAGGGAAAGTTCTGATGTCGGCCCTTCAGGTGTACAAGGCAGTTCGGTCCGGGGCAGAACTGTATGTCACTCTAGTGCAGACTTCGACGTCTAAGCCTAGTTTGGACAACATCCCAGTTATGTCCGAGTATCCTGATGTGTTTCCAGATGATCTCCCAGGAGCCCCTCCTCAGCGGGAGATAGACTTTACTATAGAGATGGTACCGGGTGCCAAACCGGTGTCACGCTCCCCATATCGGATAGCCCCAAGAGAAATGGCAGAGTTGAAGGTGCAACTGCAAGAGTTGCTTGAGCAAGGTTATGTGCGTCCAAGTTCGTCGCCTTAGAGCGCACCAGTTCTCTTTGTCAAGAAGAAAGATGGGAGCTTGCGGCTTTGTATTGACTACTGGGAATTGAACAAGCTTACGGAAAAGAACAAATATCCAATCCCGAGGATTGACGATCTGTTTGATCAGTTGGTTGGGTCAACAGTATATTCGAAGTTAGATTTGAAGTCCGGTTACTATCAGTTGAGGATAAGGGAGAGCGACATCCCAAAGACAGCATTCAGTACGCGGTTTGGGCATTACGAGTTCACAGTCATGCCGTTTGGGTTGACTAATGCGCCATCCGTGTTTATGGATCTGATGAATAGGACATTCAGAGAATACCTGGATCATTTCGTGATAGTATTCATCGATGATATTCTGGTGTATTCGCGGTGCGAGGAGGATCACTACAAGCATTTACACATGGTGTTGGAGACATTGAGGAAAAGTCAGTTGTATGCAAATTTCTCCAAGTGTGAATTCTAGTTATCCTCGATAGAGTTCCTTGGTCATGTTGTCAGTGGAGAAGGAATGGCTGTGGATCCGGCGAAGATAGTGGCGACACGGGAGTGGCCTACTTTGACTACGGTGGCAGAAGTCCGGAGTTTTTTGGGGCTTGC
The DNA here is from genome assembly GCA_039583875.1 of Platanthera guangdongensis. NCBI lineage: Eukaryota > Viridiplantae > Streptophyta > Magnoliopsida > Asparagales > Orchidaceae > Platanthera > Platanthera guangdongensis. The sequence continues at coordinate 42,502,956 of CM077156.1, read as the reverse complement.
AAGCTACTACAGGCGCTTCGTAGAGAACTTCTTGCGGATAGCACTACCACTCACGACGTTGACAAGAAAGGATCAGAAGTTTGTGTGGTCTCCGGAGTGCGAACAGGATTTTGTAGAGTTGAAGAGGCGGTTAACCACGACGCCTATTTTATGTTCACCAAGTGGAACTGAAAGGTTCGAGATCTATAGTGATGCTTCGGGCTGTGGTTTGGGCTGTGTTTTGCTACAGCATGGGAGAGTGATAGCTTATGGTTCACGACAACTGAAGGTTCACAAGAGGAATTATCCGGTCCACGACTTAGAGTTAGCGGCCGTGATATTTTCTCTAAAGCTTTGGAGGCACTATCTGTACGGTGTGAAGGTCGATATTTACACCGATCATAAGAGTTTGAAGTACCTGTTGGACCAAAAGGATCTGAACATGAGGCAGCGGAGGTGGATGGAGTTCTTAGGGGACTACACCTTCAAGATACACTATGTGCCTGGGAAGGGAAATGCAGTGGCGGATGCGTTGAGTCGTAAGATTCCCGCACAAGCCAACTGGTTATCAGTACATGATGAGAGATTTGTCCAAGAGTTGGAGGCATTGGAGATATCTTGCGTTGATAAGCAGTCTAGTGTCGAGGCGAAACTGTTTTGGACAGAGGTGCAGTGTGACCTAGCGGATAGAGTTCGGCGGGCTTTGGTTCAGGATATCAGCATGAAGCAGATCTTGGATGAAGCTTTGGATGTGTCAAATTCCCAGTTTGTGGTTGAGGATGGGCTGCTAAGGAAGGACAGTCGTCTATGCGTTCCTAGTGCGGATAATATTCGGGAGGAGTTGATGTATGAGGCTCATCATACCAAGTACTCAATCCACCCGGGAAGCACAAAAATGTATAGAGACATGAAGAAATTATTCTGGTGGCCGGGTTTGAAGAAGGATGTGGCACTTTATGTGGCCAAGTGTCGTACTTATGCATTGGTGAAAGCGGAGTGTCAGAAGCCCGGGGGATTCTTGAAATCCCTTCCTATCCCAGAATGGAAGTTTGACGACATATCTATGGATTTTGTGCACGGTTTGCCGAAGTCGTAGAAGGGAAACGATGCCATTTGGGTGGTCGTAGATAGGTTGACAAAAGTGTCACACTTTATCCCAGTCAGAAAGGAAGATCTGGTGGAAAAGTTAGCCAAACTCTACGTGGATAACATTGTACGAATGCATGGTGTGCCTCGCAGTATTGTTAGTGATCGTGATGGACGCTTCACGTCGAATGACTAGAGGTTGGTGCATTGTCTGTTGGGTACTAAGCTAAAGTTCAGCACAGCCTTTCACCCGCAGACAGATGGCCAAACCGAGAGAGTCAACAGGACTATGGAGGACATGCTTCGCATGTGCGTCCTAGATTTTGGGAAGAATTGGGAGGATCACTTGTACATGGTGGAGTTTGCATACAACAATAGCTTTCAGGCAAGTATTGGAATGGCGCCTTTCGAAGCCTTGTACGGGAGGAAGTGTCGTACGCCATTGTCTTGGTTGGAGGCACGCGAATCAAAGCTATATAAACGTCAAGCGGTGGAAGACGCCACTTCAATGATACGGACAATTCAGGAAAGGCTGAAGATTGCTCAGGATAGACAGTCAAAGTATTACAATGCCAAACATAGAAAAGTGGAGTTCAACATTGGCGACATGGTATATTTAAAAATCAAGCCGTTCAAGGGTGTATCGCGGGTTCGACGCTTGAAGAAGCTGAGTCCGAGAAACCTTGGACCATTTGAAATCCTGGAGCATGTTGGCGAGGCGGCGTATAGGTTGAAGCTGTCGACGGAGTTGAGTGGGCTACATGACGTGTTCCACGTATCGGTGTTGCGTAAGGCAGTGCAAGAGCCTTCGCAAATCGTTGCAGACAAATCAGGTACCGGTTGATTATGAGATAACCATAAGGGTCAAGCCAGTACAAATTGAAGACGTTGCAGTCAAGAGACTCCACAATAAGGAGGTCAGAATGGTTAAAGTCCGTTGGAATAATTGCGGATGTGAGGAGCTTTCTTGGGAGCGAGAGCAAGCTATGTTGGAGGAATACCCCGAGTTATTCCACTCAGGTATCATTTAGCTTTTGTGTACCTTTGCTTAATTTCGGGACGAAATTCCTTAAGTAGGGGAGATTTGTAACGCCCCGAAAGTTGTGTGCGAGTCGGTCGCGAAAAAGGGGTTTTTGGTGCTTTTAGGGGTACACGGCCTAGGACACGGGCGTGTCCAAGGCCGTGTCTGGCTGGTGACTTTCTGGCCATTTCCAACCCGAGAAGGACATGGCCAGGAACACGGCCGGATGATACGGGCGTGTCATCCGACACGGGCGTGTGCCTACCTGTGTCCCTACCCGTGTGCAGTTGGGTCATGTTCGTTGCCGTGGTGGTTATGCATGACACGCCCACGAACACGGGCGTGTCGAGGAACCCGACATGGGCGTGTCAGGTCAGACACGGGCGTGTCTTGGCCCGTGTACGTTTCTCAGGTCGACGATCGTGCCTGGATCGAGGCACACGGCCTGGGACACGGCCGTGTGCAAAGCCGTGTTCGGCCCAGGTCTGGGGAATTTTGTGCAGATTCGAGCCGTTCGTGTTCTTTTATTTAGATCTGACGGCTCAGATGAGTCCCTTCTCTATTTAGGCCGGGGATAGGAGGCTAATTCCCCATTTTCTCTCCAAAGTTCTCCCCTTCCAAAGTGAGAGAGAAGAGGAAGAAGAAGGAGGTTTCCGGCCGCCGGCGGAGCATCGGAGCACCGTTTTGAAATCGGAGAGCGGATCCGTGGAGGGAAGGTCATTGCGAAGAGATCTAACCGCGTAGTTTTTTCATGGCGCCAAAACGGACTACAAGGGTAACGATTCTCAACTTGAGCGTTTTGAAGCTCTTTCTTTTGCATAAGGAACCCCGCCCCCGCGAGTGTGCGGTGAGTGCGTGGTGTTCCTTGGGGTTGATGTGAATAATCCCCCTTGTGTTGCATATAGAGCCCGGAATTGTAAGTACGGGCATAGGCATTGTGTGTGAAGCCTACCCGGACGTGTTTTGTCTAGATCGGTGATGTTGCATTTGATATGTTTTGCCGGAGAAGACTCCGTGCTTTGAGTTTTTCGGGTTTCTACGCGGTAGATTGCAGCAGGGATCCTTGGAGGTTAGCTTCAAGGCGCACTCGGAAAATTGAGCGGAAACGTGTTCTGCTAACTTGGCGGTCTGGGAACCGGCCTTGATCATAACTAGGTTATGAGATTGTTTTGGAAAAATTTGGGATCCGAGAGAAGCTTGGCCCGCGCGTAGGACTTAAATTGTATATGCGGCGTGAGCAACGGGCAAGTGGAATTGAACCTAGGCTATGTGGTACGGTGCGAGAAATCCGAAGACGGGCACTGGCCGTAGGCATAGTCGGAGCCTTAGACGGTGGTCAGATAGGCTAAATGATCACATGTTATTGCCATCCTGGGGGTGGTGGTGAATGCACTGATTTGTCAGGGTTCACCATGAATGTGCCCTGAGTGCACAGGGTGTTTGGCCGTGCGAGCCTACACCTCTGGAGAAATATAATTGTGCTATATTATTTTATGGGACTAATGTTATGCAGGGAAAGAGCACCGCCGTCCCGAGCAAGGGGCGGGGTCGTTATAATTTGGTCGGCTTTTACATGACCGTTGCCTTGTTTGCCACCGTGCGGTGGTACGTGCTTGCAGGTGCTGCGGAGCCGAGCGCCAAGTAGCGGGCTGGAGCCCATGTTGCTGTGCTGGCCCTAGAAGGCCGTAGAATAGTTATATTTACATTTGTCATGTGTGGCCGGCCTGCGAGCCGATGTATGTAAGACATATTATATTTTATGAACATTTGTAAGGCCATAAGGCCATGTACCCGTTTCAGTGTATTTGGGGCTTCATTCCTATAGTTGTAGCTGTGGACATTCATATTTGATGGATTTAAGTTTGGGTTCTTTCAACTTTAAAAACTTCCGCTAGAATGCTCTGTGATTAGAACAAGTAGTCTTAATTGGTTGGTTTGATTATTCATTTTGTAATCCTTCCGACTGTCTGTGGTATATGGCGTCGGGTTCCAGCTGGACCTTCTGTTATATGTCATGCGACACATGGGGGTGTTACAGTCTGCTCTCGTTCCCATGAAAGCTCCTAATGTCCGCAGTAATCCCAACGGACATTAACCATTCGGATTTCCTTGTTACGGAGTCATTTGAATTCAAAGTCCTCAATGCGTACTGGCTTGACCTTCGTTGTCAACCTGCAATCAACCGGCACTTGATCGACCGCAACGACCTGTGAAGGCTCTTGCACCGCCTTCCAGAACACTGATACATGGAACACATCGTGTAGCCCACTCAACTCCACTGACAGCTTCAATCTATACGCTGCTTCGCCAACCCGCTCCAGGATTTCAAACGGTCCAAGGTATCTCGGACTCAGCTTCTTCAAGCGTCGAACTTGCGAGACACCCTTGAACGACTTGATTTTCAAATACACCCAATTGCCAACACCGAACTCCACATTCCTATGCTTGGCGTTATAGTATTTTGTCTGCCTGTCCTAAGTGATCTTCAACATTTCCTGAATTGTACGTATCATTGAAGTGGCGTCTTCCACCGCTTGACGTTTGTATAACTTTGACTCGCCTGTCTCCAACCAATTAAGACAACGGTATTCGACACTTTCTCCCATACAAGGCCTCGAAAGGCGCCATTCCAATGCTCGCTTGATAGATGTTGCTATATGCAAACTCCACCATGTATAGGTGATCTTCTCACTGCTTTCCGAAATCCAAGACGAACATGTGAAGCATGTCCTCCATTGTCTTGTTGACCCTCTCGGTCTGACCATCCGTCTGTGGATGAAAGGCTGTACTGAAACTCAGCTTAGTTCCCAACAGACTATGCACCAGCCTCCAATCATTTGACGTGAAGCGTTCATCTCGGTCACTAACAATACTACGGGGCACATCATGCAATCGTACAATATTATCTACATAGAGTTTGGCTAACTTTTCCACCGGATCTTCCTTCCTGTTCGGGATGAAGTGTGACACTTTTGTCAATCTATCTATGACCACCCAGATGGCGTCGTTTCCCCTCTGCGACTTTTGCAAACCATGCACAAAATCCATAGAAATGTCGTCGAACTTCCACTCCGGGATAGGTAAGGACTTCAAGAAACCTCCAGACTTCTAGCACTCCGCTTTCACCAAGGCACATGTTTGGCACTTGGCCACATAAAGTGCTACATCCTTCTTTAATCCTGGCCACCAGAACAACTTCTTCATGTCTTTATACATCTTCGTGCTCCTCGGGTAGATTGAGTACTTGGTATGATGAGCCTTGTACATCAACTCCTCCTGAAGGTTATCCGCACTAGGGACGTATAGGCCACCATACCTCCTTAGCAGTCCATCCTCAACAGTAAATTGGGAATTTGACCCATCCAAAGGTTCATCTAAGATCTACTTCATGCTGTTATCCTTAACCAAAGCCCGTTGAACCTTATCCGCTAGGTCGTACTGCACCTCTGTCCAAAACAATTTCCCCTCGACACTAGTCTGCTTGTCGACGCAAGAGATCTCTAGTGCCTCCAAATCACCCACCAAACTCTCATCATGTACCGACAACCAGCCGGCCTGCGCAGGAGCCCTGCGACTCAATGCATCTGACACTACATTTCCTTTCCCAGACACATAATGTATCATGAAGGTGTAGTCCCCCAGGAACTCCATCCACCTCCGCTGCCTCATGTTCAGGTCCTTCTGATCTAACAAGTAGTTCAGGCTCTTATGATCGGTGTAGATATCGACCTTCACACCATATAGGTAGTGCATATACAGCTTTAAAGCAAATATCATGGCCACTAACTCTAAGTCATGGACCAGATAATTCCTCTCGTGAACCTTCAATTGTCGTGAACCATAGGCTATTACGCTCCTATGCTGTAACAGAACACAACCCAAACCACTGCCCGAAGCATCACTATAGATTTCAAACCCTTCAGTCCCACTCGGCGAACGCAAAATATGCGTTGTGGTCAACCGCCTCTTTAATTATTCAAAAGCTTGCTCGCACTCCAGCAACAACATAAACTTTTGATCCTTCCTTGTCAACGTCATGAGTGGTAGCGCTATCCGCGAGAAATTCTCTACGAAATGCTTGTAGTAGCCGGCAAGCCCCAAAAAGCTCCAAACTTCCGCCACTATAGTCAATACAGGCAACTCCCGTATCGCCACTATCTTCGTCGGATCCACCGCTATCCCTTCTCCACTAAAAATATGACCAAGGAACGCTACCGAGGATAACCAGAACTCACACATGGAGAACCTAGCATACAACTGATTTCTTCTCAATGTCTCCAACATCATATGCAGATTCTTGTAGTGATCATCCTCAAACTACGAGTACACCAAGATATAGTCGATAAATACAATTATGAAACGGTCCAGGTACTCTCTGAACGTCCTATTCATCAGATCCATAAACACGGATGACACATTGGTCAACCCAAACGGCATGACAGTGAACCTGTAATGCCCAAACCACGTGCTTAATGCTGTCTTTGGGATGTCGCTTTCCCTTATCCTTAATTGGTAGTAGTCGGATTTCAGATCTAACTTCGAATATACTGTTGACCCAACCAACTGATCAAATAGATCGTCAATACTTGGGATCAGATATTTATTCTTTTCCGTAAGCTTGTTCAACTCCCGATAGTCGATACAAAGTCGCAAGATCCCATTCTTCTTCTTAATGAAAAGGACCGGTGCGCTCCAAGGCGACGAACTTGGACGCACAAACCCTTACTCCAACAGCTCTTGCAGTTGCACCTTCAGCTCAGCCATCTCCCTTGGCGCTATCCGATACGGAGAGCATGACACCAATTTGGCACCCGGCACCAACTCAATTGTAAAATCAATCTCCCGCTGAGGAGGGGCTCCTGGGAGATCATCTGGGAACACATCAGGATACTCAGACACAATTGGAATACTACCCAGACTTGGCTTAGGCGTTGAAGTCTACACTACTGTGACAAATGGTTCTGGTCCAGACTGAACTGCCTTAATCACCTGAAGGGCCGACATCAAAATCTTACTCTACCCATTCATGCCCGCAAATGTAGTGTCCCAATCAGTATTCAGTCCCAACTTAACCTCCTTTTGGTTGTAATCAATGCATGCTCGCTGCTCCGAGAGCCAATCCATACCAAAGATTATGTCAAACTCGACCAATTGCAGTACCGACGCTTGCAAGCCAAATTCCTGATCCCCAATCCGTATCTTTACCACACAGATTCTATCCGTGCGCATTGGGCACCCATTGGGCAACAACACATCCAACTTGGCTTTTGCCATCGAGGAAGGGACTCCGATGCGCGTTACGAATCTTTCGGACATGATGGAATGCGAAGATCCCATATCAAACAGGGCTCTCGCCGGACAATCAAAAATCAACACAAAGCCTAGCACCAATATTTATAAGCTAACATATAAAAAGGTAACAACTACAAAAAGTTAAACTATTATAATTTAACTCATACCTGTCACCATGTCCGCTTTTTTTATGGCCTCTTGCAGACCAAGATTGTATACTCTAGGCTGGGCTGGAGCATGGTGGGACGCAGTTGACTCCACCGCCTTCCCTTTTTCTTCATATGTTGATCCAAGCTTCCTCTCGGACTTTGCACGTCCGCTCCAACATTCAAGAGCAAAATGCCCCATCTTTCCACAGTTATAGCAAGCTCTGGGGACTCGACTTGTGGTTGCCCCCATCGCACCAGACGAAGGGGCTGAGCTCGAAGTTTTCAGATTCTTGTTCCATCTGTGAAAACCTGACCTTGTATTCGGCACTTTGAACTCTGGCTTCTTTTCCCCTGGGTCCTTCTTATCTTGCACTTTCTTCACGACCTTTTCCAATGACCGGGCTGAATTGACCAAGGCTAGGAAGCCCTGCGCCTTAGGGCCAGTAAGGAGTAGATGTAGGTCGCCACGTAGACCCTCATAGAATCAGTAGGTCTTCCGCTCCTCCTCAGTAAATGTAGCACCAGCATAATGACCCAACCGTGTAAACTTGTGGAGATACTCATCCACGCTTCTGCCTCCCTGAGTTAGACAAAGGTACTGATTCTCCATCTCAAGCTTCTGAGCAGAGGATAGATATCTGGCCAAGAACAACCTTGAGAATTCCTCCATAGGCACATCCGCAAGTTGCCTTCCCCCTAAGAGGTGAACCTCTAACTCGTCCCACCACAGCCTCGCCTCACCAGCCAAAAGGAAGGTCGTTATGGTGGTCTTCTGCCACTCCTCGGTTTTTGTGGTCGTCAAGACTCTCTTTATCATAGAGATCCAATCCTCAGCTTGAGTTGGCGTTGCAATCCCGTCGAACACCGGAGGATTAAAGCTCATTACATGCTTGAGTTGCTTCTCCGGAGCTCTCCTTGGCACCAAAGATTCCACCACTACTTGCTCCACTCTTCTTGGCTCTGCTTCTTGAAGCGGTACCTGCTCCACTACAGGGGTAGGCTGCTGCATCTACCTTGAAGGCTGCGTATTGATCATCACAAACACCGCTTCACCAACCAATCGTATGGTTTCGGATGAGGGAGGTGTTGTAGGAGCATCAGTTGGTGCGTGTACAACCCCGTGTCCGGCGAGTAAGGTCGCGAGGAACCAAACAGATCGGGCTGAAGATAGTGGGACAGCTCGGCAGTAGATAAGTCGGGCCCGAGCTCGGCATTCATCGATCGGAGATCGGCATTCGTCGAACGGAGATTAGCATTCATTGACCCCGAGCTCGGCATTCGCCGAGCTAGTCCAAGAATCGTCAAGCTCAGGTCAACTGATGGCGACCAAGGGATGGGTGAGCTCATCATCCCAGCTCGTGCCCTCACAATGGAGCTCGACAATAGCAGGCGAGCAGGACCTGCCGAGGTGATCAAGCTCCCCGGCTCGCCTAGATGTGTGAGGTACTTTTTACTGTTCTACCCCCGGTGGTCTGCCTATAGCCCTTCAAAATAGCGGAGTTTGGCTGTTGGCAGACCCAACCAAGGGTATTTTGGTAACTTCAGGTCAGTTCTGTTTTGTTATTGGTAGTTCAGATTCTAAAAACTATAAATAGGACCCAAGGGGTATCCCAGAAGGCATGCTTCCTGTGCTTTCCTGCTCCAGTTTTCAAGTGCTTTCTGAGGGTACCTTATCTCGGCCTCTGCTAAGGAGGGGAAGCGCTCTGAGATCTTCCGGGTGTGTGGTGGAACCTCCCCGCCGAGCCCTTGGGTCGATCTTTCCTTGCCTTCTTTGTTGTTTTGCTTGCAGGAGTGAAGTAGGTGCGAGACCACCCCTTCCCCACGGGCGAACTCCATAGGAGACCGAGATTTTCAGTTTCAACATTTTGGTGCGGTGAGCGTGGAGCATGGTCAGTGCAAAAAAGCTTCAGCGAGTTCGATGACAGGAGGACAGGGATCTGATAGGCCGAACTCCCCCCCACCTCTCGCCACGGTGGGGATGTTTGAAGATTTCAGGAATGAGGGGCTGAACCTCATCAAGTTCGCACTCAGCACACGGGCCGAGTGCTGGACTCCAGCAGTCCAGATCGTGGCCGCCCCCTCTTTGGGCGAGGACGCCCCCGACAGGCGAGCTGAGAAGGAAGTGGCCGAGGAAGGCCGGGGGTGCGAGCTCCCCGGGCGCGAGCTCTTCCCCGGCTCGGCAGGTCGAGGCCGGTTCGGCGAGCTAGGCTTGCGAGATTCACCAGCTCGCCTAACAGGGGGAGGAAGTCCCTTCAGTGAGTTGGTCTCTTCAGCTCCAGTTCCAGATGGGTTTAGGGAACCCGAGATGTCCTACTACACCGGGAAGGGAGATAGGAGGGGCACGCCATAGCCGCGTGCCCGGAATTCCTTGAGATGAGAGGAAATAGGGAGCAGCTGGAGCAGTAGCAGTGGGCGGCAAGAAGTGAGGATTGAGGAGGTCCTGCCTCGGGCGGAGGAGGACCATTGCGAAGACCGGGTGGATGTTGGAATCCGAGGAGGGATCAGAGTGATCCACGGGGGGTGGGGGTTGAGGCTTCCAGCAAGGGGAGCCTCCACACCATGTACCATCGGTGCGTTGCCTCCACATCCCAGAACCCACCCCCAGAGGAGAGGATCACCTTCTCTAGAAGCGACATGCCAAATCACGAGGATCCATTCTGTGATGTGCTGGTCATCAAGGCAGCCATCGAGAATTTTACCGTCTCTCGGATCCTCGTTGACAACGGGAGCTCCATCAACGTCGTCTTAAAGAAGGCGTTTGACTCAATGAAGGTAGAGGAGAAGAGGGTGCTAGCCTCGGACGGACCCTTGTTCGGGTTTTCAGGGGAAAGGAAGGAAGTGGAGGGAGGAGTAGGCCTCCATGTTACCCTAGGGGGCAGTCCAGGAACTACAGGTTCGTCATTGTGGATGCCCCCAGCAGCTACAGCGCCATCTTCGGGAAGCCCCTTATCAGCGCCTTCCGCTGTGTCCCCTCATCATTCCACCAATGCTTAAAGTTCAATGTTGAGGGGATTCAGATCCAGGTCAGGGGGGACCCCAAGGTGGCGCGGTAATGCTATGTCACCGCCGTGAACTCCATCTCTTTATAGGAGGGAGCCGAGGAGATGAGGCAAAGAATGGAGGAGGATGAGCAGGAAGCTGACATGGAGGAGCTGGAGGTGGAGAGCTACGCTGAGGAGGCGGAGGGAAGAGATCAGGAGGAGATGACCGAAGTGATGGCCGTGGAAGAAGAGGTGGAGGTGGAGATCCCGGTCTCAGAAGAGAGGGATGCTGAAGGATGGGGAGAGCAGTCCAGGTTGGAGGCTGCAGAGGAAGTGGTGGAGTTAGAGGTGCTCACCCGTGGAGGAAGGGTGGAGAAGGTACGTGTCAGCGGAGGGCAGACCCCGGAAGACCAGGGCAGGATGCTGAAGTACATCCAGAAGAACGTAGACATCTTCGCTTAGAACGCCGCGGAGATATCGTGGGTTGACGCGGATGTGGCTTGCCACCGCCTCAACCTGGACTCGGGAACACGCCCCGTTCAACAGAAGAAGAGGTTCACTACGGACAAGTTGGCAGAGCCCATCAGAGAGGAGGTGGCAAAGCTCCTAAAGGCCGGCTTCGTGTCCGAGATCCAATACCCCGGCTGGGTCTCCAATGTGGTCATGGTCAAAAAGGGAGACGGCCAGTGGAGGATGTGTATCGATTTTTCTTTACTTAATAAAACTCGTCCTAAGGATTGTTATCCTTTTCCTCGGATCGACGCGCTGGTTGACTCAACCGTTGGTTTTTCTGTAATGAGTTTTTTAGATGCTTTTTCAGGTTATCATCAAATCAGGATCCACCCCCGGACATCAAGGATGTCTCGTTCATCACAGGAGATGGATGCTACTGTTACAAGATGATGCCCTTCGGGCTTAAGAATGCAGGGGCGACCTACCAGAAGATGATGGATAGGGTCTTCAAGGAGCAAAAGGGGAGGAATTTAGAGGTGTACTTGGATGACCTCATGATCAAGAGTCGGGATGTGGACTCCCACCTCAAGGACCTAGAGGAGACCTTCACCACCCTGCGCAAGTATAAGATGCGGTTGAATCCCTTAAAATATGTCTTCGGGGCTAGCAGTGGAAAGTTCTTGGGGCACCTCCTCACCCCTGCGGGGGTCGAGCCGAATCCTGATAAGGTCAAGGCTATCTTAGAGCTGGGGTCACCGTGGAATGCAAAGGAGGTCCAACGGCTAACGGGGAAGCTGGCGGGGTTGAGTAGGTTCCTCTCCCGGGCAGGGGAGAAGTGCTCCCCCTTCTTCAAAACATGGAGGGGTGGTCGAAAGTTCGAATGGACCAAGTAGTGCAAGGAGGCATTCCGGGCCGTCAAGATGCAGTTGACTCAGGATCCGCTGCTCCAAGGGACGAAGGAGGGGGGGACCTGTTTTTTTATATCGGGGTCGGGGCGGAGGCCTTGAGCTCCGTCCTAGTTCGTGAAGAGGGGAAGAAGTAGCTCCCTATTTATTACGTGAGCCGGGTCCTGAGGAAGGATGAGCTCCGGTACCTTATTTTGGAGAAGCTGGCATTCGCCCTGATCATCTCAACCCGGAGGCTGCGACCTTACTTCCAGGCACACTTGATCCGAGTGGTGACTGACCATCCTCTCCGCAATATCTTTGAGGGGGTGGAGCATTCAGGCAAGCTGGCCAAGTGGTCGGTAGAGTTGAGTGAGTTCGACGTCTCATTCGTTCCGCGCCTCTCGATCAAAGCTCAAGCGATGGCCGACTTCTTGGCTGATTATGTGATTGAAGTGGGAAAGGAAGAGCTCACCCGTCCGGCTCCTTGGAAGGTGAAGGTAGACGGTGCCTCGGGGAGGCATTCCCTAGGAGTGGGGGTGATCTTGGAGAGCTCTCAGGGGACTAGAATTGAGCAGACGGTGGTGGTGCACTTTCCCATCACAACCAATCAAGCTGAGTATGAAGCCGTGATAGCAGGGCTACGCCTGTCCATGGAGCTGGGGGTGTTGGACATGGAGGTATTTACCGACTCCATGGTGGTATCTTCCCAGATCAACGGGGAGTTTGAGGTAAGGGAGCCCACCCTGCGATTATACTTAGCCAAAATTAAGGGGGTCATAGGCAGTTTCCAAACCTTCTCCATCCGACACGTGCCTAGGGAAGAAAACGAACAGGTCGACCAACTAGCAAAGCATTGTCCCCATGTGGGGGGTACCATCACCGACCTATTCCGCCCCTCCATCGAAGAGGGGGAGCTCATGGAGATTGATCAACATACTTCATGGATGGACTCAGTTGTAACTTTCCTTTCCACAGGAGAGTATCCAGAGGGGGCAGATAAGAAGAAGCTAAGGCACAAGTCAGCATACTACCTCCACCAAGACGGGCGGCTGTACAGGAAGACACTCTCGGGGATGCTGGCTCATTGCTTGGCCGAGGGGGAGGTACAATGAATCTTGGAGGAAGTCCACTTCGGAGAGTGTGGGAGCCACTCCAGGAGTCGGACCCTAGAGGGAAGAATCGTCAGGCAGGGGTACTTCTGGCCCACCCTGGGCCATGATGCAACGGAGTTCGCAAGAAGGTGCCATAAGTGCTAGCTGTTTTCCCCACTCCAGCAACAGCCGGCCCAGCAACTCAAAAGTATCACGGCCCCCTAGCCCTTCGCCATTTGGGGAATGGATTTGGTTGGGTCGTTGCCCCAGGCCAGTGGGTAGAGGAGGTTTCTCCTAGTAATGATCGATTACTTCTCCAAGTGGTTGGAAGTGAAGGCGCTGGCCAAGGTGACCTCCCAGGTTATCAGGAACTTTGTTTGGGGGGAGATCATCTGCCGCCATGGGCTGCCCCAGGCCATTGTCACAGACAACGGGCCCTACTTCGCCAGTGCCGAGTTCACTAGTTTCGGCGAACAACTGGGAATCAACCTCAGGTTCGCCTTGGTTCACCACCCCAGGAGCAACAGGTAGGTGGAAGCTGCGAACAAGATCATCATCAACCTCCTCAAGAAGAAAGTGGAGAATTTGAAGGGGAGCAGGGTGGAGCAGCTTCCCGCGGTTCTCTGGGCCCTGAGAACCACCCCAAATATAGCTACTGGGGAGACCCCCTTCAAGCTCTCCCAAGGGTGCGAGGCGGTGCTCCCCGTGGAGTTTGAAGTTCAAACACCTCGAGTTGTTGCAGCCAAGGAAGGTAGGGAAGAATGGCAGGATGAGAACAGGGAAGAGCTAAGGCTCTCCCTCGACATGGTGGAAGAACTGTTGGACATCTCCGCCCTCCGGCAAGAAGAGGTGAAGAGGAGAATGGCCAAGTACTTTGACAAGCATGTCAGAGTCAAACAATTTGTGGAAGGGGACCTGGTACTAAAGTAGGTGGATGCAGTAGGGAGGTCAGCGTCCATAGGGAAGCTCAACCCCAGCTGGGAAGGACCGTTTATTGTAAATGAGGCTTTAAAATCGGGATGTTATTGACTCTAGAATGTGGAGGGCGAGACCCTAAATCTCACCTGGAGTGGTGACGACTTAAAATGCTTTTTTCCTTAAAGCTTGTAAGTTATGCCTTGATTTTTAATGAAAATTCTTTAACATGCCAATATTGTCGCTGTAAGTTTGCATGAAGGAATGAAGTGAACTTGGACCCCGATCAGATCTTGCTATCAGGCTCTCACCTAGCTGGAAGGGCTGGAAGTCACTCGGTGTCATCCTTGGGCCTCGAGCAGATCCCACTGTCAGGCTCTCACCTAGCTGGCAGGGCTGGAAGTCACTCGATGGTTTTGTTAGTGGACCCCGAGCAGATCCTGCTGTCAGGCTCTCACCTAGCTGGCAGGGCTGAAAGTCACTCGGTTTCATCCTTGGGCCTCGAGTAGATCTCGTTGTCAGGCTCTCACCTAGCTGGCTGGGTTGGAAGTCACTCGATGGTATTGGTAGTGGACCCCAAGCAGATCATGCTGTCAGGCTCTCACCTAACTGGCAGGGCTGGAAGTCACTCTGTGTCACCCTTGGGCCTCGAGCAGATCCCGCTGTCAGGCTCTCACCTAGCTGGCATGGCTGGAAGTCACTCGATGGCATTGGTAGTGGACCCCGAGCAAATCCCGCTGTCAGGCTCTCACCTAGCTGGCAGGGCTGTAAGTCACTCGGTGTCATCCTTGAGCCTCGAGCAGATCCCGCTGTCAGGCTCTCACTTAGATGGTAGGGCAGGAAGTCACTCGATGGTATCGGCCTTGAAATCGCCAGGTAAAGACCGAGAAGTTTCGAATGCCAAGGAATAAGGGGGAAGAGGTTCTGCATGGGCGAGCTTGGACTCGCCCAACCCAGCTCGGCATCGACAAAGGGATTCTGCATAGGCGAGTTTGGACTCGCCCAACTTAGCTCGGCACTGCCAAAGGGGTGGCAAGCCAAGTCTCAGGACCTCGCTGAAGAAAGGAGAGCCAGGCCAGGTCACTTCACCCCTTCGTCTATTTTACTTGGAAGAATTTTTCTGAGTTCAACCTGGATGGCTCGCGGGTGAGATGAGGTGGCGTGACAAGGGCGAAGAGCAGCCCGCTCGCGAATCGTCTGAAGCTCGGCAAGCACCCAAAACATACCCTCTCGCAGGCGCATACTAATGACTATCCTTCTCGCAGTATCTGACTGCGCGAGGTCGCCTGGGGAAGCACTTGCGGGCATACAGAACACAACAAATAGACAACAAAAAAATGGCATGGGTATGATCAAAAATCTTTCTTTCATTAAATAAAGGTGTTTACAAAAGATGTTTACAGGGGCTCGCCCCCCCCCCCCCACTGAACTAGTCCTCCCCTTCACCCGGCTGTTCCGAAAAGCCCTTCCCGAACATCGCGTCCATGCTGTCCTCTCTCTCACTGGGAGGCGTCGCCGGGAACAAGCTCGGCATCAGATCTCTGGCGGAGATCTCCTCACACCCTTGCACAAGCACCCCCGTGTCCTTCATCATTTGGAGGGTGCACTCGGCCGCTTGGATGGAGTTGATCTGCAACCTCTCGGCGAGATAGGCCTCGCCAAAGATCTGCAGCGTCTTATAGGGGAGGGTAGGGTCGACATCGCGGGCTGGGAAGAAAATCTCCTCCTGGAGGCGGACCTCGCGGTTGAGGTGCTGATTCTCCTCCTTCAGCTTCGCATTCGCCCCCTCCAGCTCGGCAAGGCGGGAGCGCAGCTGGCTAATCTCCTCCCCTTGCTCGGCATTGCGAGCCTGAAGCTCCCCTGCGGCCTTGGCGTCCTGGTAAAGAGAAAATCTGGTTTAGTATCAGCGCAGAATGTTAAAGTAAAAGAGAAGAGGAGTGCTTGACACTTAACAACCCGCCGGCGGCCAGGGCGAGAAGACCCTCGGCGATGCCGAGCTATCTCGCCAGATCAGCAACTTTGTCTTTGGCGACGTCGCCAGCCTGCTCAGCTTTTTAGAGTTGATTGCTGAGGGCGAAGCTGCGGCGAGTCAGCATATGGTGGAGCTCCATGGTGCGCAGGTGGGCCTGCAGACCCTCATGGCCGAGCTGCCGGAGGGTCATATTCTTGTAGGCCTCGGCATCCTCGCGACCATAGAGGCCGAAGCCGAGGGTGTAAGCATGACCGGTGGAGGGCTCGCGGTCATGCCAGGATGGGTGCAGAGTGGAGATGGAGACCCGGTGGGCCAGCTCATCCCACTGCAGCATGGGCTCGGCCACTGAGTCCTTCCACCGCACCCAGAAGTTGAAGAGGGGATGTTGCTTTGGCGCCCCGCGCTCGCGAGCCGCCCTCTTCGCCGAGGGAGGTGGAGAGATCGCAGCCGCGGAAGTGGGGGCCTCGCTGCTCTTCCGGCCTTTGCTGGTGACCTCCTTCAGCGGGCTCTCTGGCGACACGTCGGGAAGGGTCTCAGATGAGCTTATGTATTTGGGGCTGGGCTACTGATGTTGTTGTTATTGTAGCCCCCGCGGAGCCAGCAGGGCTCTCCTCATCTTCTTTGGCATCCGCTGGCAGTGTGGCGGGTTCGACCCCGCATCCTCAGGTCGCCTCTTGCTGGAAGAGGGTTGGGAGAGGGCCGCCTCATCTCGGAAGGCCGCCTCCACCGCCTTCTCGCGAGCAAAGGGCTCTGAGTGCGACCCAGAATCCGCAAACGGCAGGTTAGCGGGAATTATCCGCTCCCCTGTAAGAAATTACTTGGAAAAAGTTAGAAGAAACTCAGCAGCAATGTGGCAAGCTCAGCCATTGGGTGAGCTCGTCAAGAAGAGAAGAGAACGATACCTTCGCCAGGTAGAACTGGGGGAGCGAGTCAAGGACCCTTCGTAGGAAGGCAACCTCGAAGTCCTTGTGGAGAAAGTACTTGTGGAGCTAGTCATCTTTGCCGGACACGGCAGGGGGACGGTAGACCTCCTCGCCCTTCTGCTGGGGCGAGTAGGGGATGTTGCCGAGATCGCCCTTGATGAAGGCGATCTTGGTCATCCAAGTGTGATGCTTGTTTGCGATCTCGCGAACCTTGATCAGCGAGCCACCGAAGTAGGAGACCCCATCCGGCATCGACCTGTAAGAAAAGAGATTCCTGAACACTGTCAGGTTGAACTCAATCCTCACCCGCCGGAGGTAGCTCGCGAACGCCACCATCATCGTGACGGCGTTTGAATTCAACTGTGCGGGTACCGCGCCATAGTATTTCAGGATTTGCCGGATCTCCGGCCAGAGGGGGTGGCGCAACCCCACCTCAAAATGCGAGATGGGGAAGGCGAGCTCGTCTTCATAGAAAGTGTTGATAGCCTCCCCCTCCCTCGGCCTGCGCGCCTCGAAGCCCGACGACACATACTCAGCCTTGAACTCCGCGAGCTCCTCCTCGTTGGTGTGCCACTCAAAGAAGCGGTAGTCAGTGAAGTGCTACACACACTTAGATCGGTCGTCGGCATCAGGGTTGGCCTTGCCCATGTTCACAGAGGAAGAAGAAGAGCGCGAGCAGAAAAGTAAAAAGGCGCAGGGAGAGAGAGCAATAAAAGCACAGTACGGGGGTTGGACCGGGGGGGGGGGGGGGGGGGGGGGGGGGGGGGGGCTATTTATAGAAAATGAAATCTGGGGTCAGGTCGTCCAATCGGCCCATCTCGCCACCCCTACTTGCCACACCAGCTCGTCAACTTCCAGTGCGTCCCAACCAAGGCTAAGTCAAACATCGCAGTATATTATTTGAATAATGCGTGTCCAAGAATATTCTAAAAACTACTTATTACAGAGACCAAGTTCAGGAATAAAAAGCGGGGCACGCGAGCAGGGGGAGCATCAGGATGCGAGTACCGGTCGGCTCGGCAAAGGAGCCGCCCTCTTACCTACCCCGGCCTCGCGGCTCCCGCCCCCAAGACTGCCGCACGCGGAGCAGCTCGCGGATCCTCCCAGAATTCCTCTGCTCCACGGAGAGGCCATCAGCAATCTCATCCAGAAGCCGGGAGGGGGACATCAGCTCACCAGCGTGGCCGCTTCACAGCGCGTCGGCGAGACGAGCGTAGTCACATTGTAACATCTCGTTGACCCCCTTCACCTCGCGCAGCCCGCAGACCATCTTCTTTAGAAGCTTGACCTCCCTCCTCGTCAGCTCGCCTTGATCCACTTCAGGACCCAGGTAAGAGTCCAGCGAGCTTGGGGAGGGGATAGGGGAGTAGTGGTCTGCCCGCGAAGATTCCTCGGTAGCAGACTGGCTGGGGGGAGCTGTGAAGACAAGTATCAGCAAGAAGGGGAATGCAGGAAAAGTTCATGGGGCAAGAGTCCAAGCAAAATTGACCTGACAAGCTCGGCAGCTCGAAGGTGATACGGGGAGGGATGAACCTCAGATCCTTCCCGCGACCTGGGCCGTGAGTCCTGGGTGGGAGAAGCTCGAATCCCGGGGTGGGGATTGTTCACAGACCCGCCCTCGCGGCCACGTCAGTTCGCCGAGGAGAGGGGGCACGAACCGCCGAATTTGGCCTCTGCGAGCTAACTGCAGTATCCTAAAGAGAAGAGTCGTGTCCCGGGGATGGATATCCGGTGTCGTGAACCAAGAGTTTGAGAGAACGGCCTCTCGTCGCGGTGTGGGCTCTCACGGCGTGACACCCCCGCCATCAGGTCGTCCATCCGGGTCGTCGCCGACCACGACAACCTCTCTATCCTTCTCAAGAACTGTCTGAGTGGAGGAGCTGGTCCCCATCTCCAGGGTGGTCCTCAGGTCTTCATAAATTGTCTCGGCCGCTTTGGGGAATGACTTCGACCTCTTTGAGCTGGGCTCGGCAGAGTCAACTTGAGGAACATTGGATGGGACCGCTGTCAGAGCGGCCACGCGAGCAGCCGAGGCCTGGCGAGCCCGGTTGAGGCGCTCTTGGATCTCCTGGGGGAGCGGCATCTTGGCAGGGTTAGAGCAAAGGGAAGGGCAAGAGCCAAGCAGGTATGCAAGTATATATATATATATAGTCGTAGGTGGACCCCACCCAAAGATTCCCTCCAACTCGCCACCCTGCGCTCGCCGCACACTTAGGGTTGGATGTTTCTTTCCGAGCTTTGCCAAGCTCAAAAAGAGCGGGGATTATGTACAACCCCGTATCCGGCGAGCAAGGTCGCCAAGAACCAGACATATCGGGCTGAATATAGTGGGCGAGCTCGGCAGTAGAGAAGTCGGGCCCGAGCTCGGCATTCGTCGACCAGAGATCGGCATTTGTCGAATGGAGATCAGCATTCGTCGACCCTGAGCTCGGCATTCGCCGAGCTAGTCCAAGAATCATCAAGCTCAAGTCAACTGATGGCTACCAAGGGATGGGCGAGCTCACCATCCCAGCTCGCGCCCTCGCAATGGAGCTCGGCAACAGCAGGCGAGCACGACCTGCCGAGGTGATCAAGCTCCCCAGCTCGCCTGGATGTGTGAGATACGTTTTACTGTTTTACCCCCGCTGGTCTGCCTATAGCCCTTCAAAACATCGGAGTTTGGCTGTTGGCAGACCCAACAAAGGGTATTTTGGTAACTTCAGGTCAGTTCTGTTTTGTTATTGGCAGTTCAGATTCTAAAAACTATAAATAGGACCCAAGGGGTACCCCAGAAGGTATGCATCCTGTGCTTTCCTGCTCCAGTTTTCAAGTGCTTTTTGAGGGTACCTTAGCTCGGCCTCTGGCTAAGGAGGGGAAGCGCTCTGAGATCTTCCGGGTGTGTGGTGGGACCTCCCCGCCGAGCCCTTGGGTCGGTCTTTCCTTGTCTTCTTTGTTGTTTTGCTTGCAGGAGTGAAGTAGGTGCGAGACCACCCCTTCCCCAAGGGAGAAATACACAGGAGACCGAGATTTTCGGTTTCAACAGTGCCCTACTAGCCTTAGAAACTGGACATTCTGACGGCCCTGCACCACTTCTGGTGACCTATAGTCATACAAAACACTATTAAGAGACCAAACAAGATTGCAAATAGCAATTATAGGAACACGCAGGTTCCTCAAACACGTGTATTTTCATTCTTAAGTGGACATTCATGAGTTCTTTTTGATGTTATAACGATGACGCACACATGTGCTCATCACCCCTTAAAAAGAATTCATTCACGAATTCATTTAAGTTGACCGAAACCAGAAGTTTGATACCGAATTGTAACACCCTCATCCATCATATGGCATATAACAGAAGGTCCAGCTGGAACCCGACGCCATATACCATGGACAGACGAAAGGGATACATAAGAATATCAAAATATAACTACAACTACTTGCCCTAACTCAGAGGATTCTAGCAGAAGCTTTTAAACAGTTTGAAAGAACCCATAATTGAATAACAACTATCATGAATGTCCACTTACTACTAAAGGAATGAAATAACAAATACACCGAAAATGTACTTGGCCTTATGGCCTTACAAGAGTTCACTTAACAAAGTAATGTTTTACATACATCGGCTCGCAGGCCGGCCACGCATGAC
Source organism: Platanthera guangdongensis (assembly GCA_039583875.1). Classification (NCBI taxonomy): domain Eukaryota; kingdom Viridiplantae; phylum Streptophyta; class Magnoliopsida; order Asparagales; family Orchidaceae; genus Platanthera; species Platanthera guangdongensis. Next base: position 42,482,579 of record CM077156.1, on the reverse strand, counting down.
AAAAATAAAACAACGATTCGCTTTGGCCTTCGAGGGCCAGCTCAGCAACATGGGTTTCAGCCTGCTATTTGGTACTTGGCTCCGCAGCACCTGCAAGCAACATTCTACCGCACGGTGGCAAACAAAAGCAATGGTCAGATAAGGCTTACCAAATTTTAATGACCCCGCCCCTTACGCGGGACGACGGTGCTCATTCCCTGCATTTCATTAGCCCAGCTAAACAATAAAGTGCAAACATACATCACCACAGGTGTAGGTTCACACGGCCAAACACCCCGTGCACTCAGGGCACTTTGTCGGTGAATCCGGTCAATTCCGTGGCTTCACCACCATCCCCAGGACGGCAACATCGTGAGCATTTTAGCCTTTCTGACCATAGTCTAAGTCTCCCGACTATGCCAACGGACAGTCCCACTTTTGGGTCTCTAGCACCGAACCACATAGCCCAGGTCTGATTCCACTTGCCCGTTGCTCACTCCGCCTAGTCACTTTAAGACGTACACACGAGCCAAGATTCTCTCGGATCCCGAAACATTCCCAAACATCACATAACCCAGTTATGTACAAGGCTGGCTCACCGGCCGCCAACTTAACAGAACTATGTTTCCGCTCAGTTTTCCGGGTCCACCTTGGAGTTAATCCCCAAGGATCCTCGTACAATCTACCATGTAGAAACCCGAAAACACAAAGAACAGAGTCTTCTCCGGCAAACCATACAATATGCAACATCACCGATCCAGACGAACACGTCTGGGTAGGCTTCACACACAATGTCTATGTCCGTACTTCGATTCCAGACTATATATGCAACATAAGGTGGACTATTCACATCTATCCCGAGGAACACCACACACTCACCGCATCCTCGCGGGAGCGAATTTACTTATGCAAAAGAAAGAGAGCTTCACATGCTCAAGTAGACAATCGTTACCCTTGTAGTTCGCTTTTACGCAATAGGAATATATACGGATGGAAAGCTTTGCAAGGGATTTCCTCCGCGCATCCGGTCTCGATTCTTGAATCGGTTCTCCGATGCTCCGCCGGCGGCCGGATTCCTCCTCTTCCTTCCTCCTTGCTCTGTCCTCTATCTAACTCCTTAGAAAGTGAATGCTTAAAGAGATAATGAGGAATTAATCCTCAATACCCAGACTTAAACAATCAGGACCACATCTGGGCCATCAGATCTTGTTTAAAGAAAACGAACGGCTCAGATCCGCCCAAAAGTTCTCAATCCTAAGCCGAACATGGCCTTGAACACGGCCGTGTCCCAGGATGTGTGCCCCGATTCAGTCATGATCGTCGAGCACAAAAAAGGACATGGGTCGAGACACACGAGACACGCCTGTGTCTCAACCTGACATGCCCGTGTCGGGTCCTGACATGCCCGTGACCTAGGGGCATGTTACAAATAACCACCACGCCAACCGTCACGTCCCTTGGTGAACACGGGTGGGGACACGGGTATGAACACACCCGTGTCTCGCTTAACACGCCCGTGTCGCAACTGTTCAAAGCTGTGTTTCCTGTCGTGTCCTTTTCTAGACACAGTCGACCAACACAGAGAAAGACACGGCCTTGGACATGCCTGTGTCCCTGGCCATGTACCCCTAAATAGGCACCAAAAATTCCATAGGATGCGACCAGTTCGATTACGATTTTCAAGGTGTGATATATTGTCCTATGATTGGATGGCCTGGGCGGTGACACGAACCGAGGTGTTGATTAACGGTATCGCACGGCGGTAGCTAGATACCGTGCGGCAGTAGCTTTGTATATAGTGTTGGAAGAGCCATTTTCTCTTCAATTATTTTAGAGTTTTAGGGTTGAGTGGCTGGAGAAGGAAGGAGGAGCTTTATCCGAAAGAGATCTAGCTGTCATTGGAAGTTCAGAGCGTGGATTTGCGAGGATTTTTCATATTTATGGAGGCAAAGCCAAAGCGGTCATTTCCATCCAACTAAAATCTCACCTATGGCGCCAAAACAGACTTCTAGGGTAACGATCCTCTTCCTTGGACATGGGAAATCCTTTGTTTTGGCATTTGAGGGTAGATGCTCCACGAACACGTGGAAGTAGTTCTCCCGACGGGTAGATTTGTGTATCCATATTAGTATTGCATTTAGATCTGGAATCAAAGTACGAAATATGCATATTGTGTGAAGCCCATCCGGACGGGTTGGTCTGGATTACTGATGTTTGTATGTTTGGTATGTCGGAGAAGACTTCGTGGTAATCACATAGATTTTAGGGTCACGTGGTGTGTAGATGGTTGCAGTGAGAGTACTGGAGGTGGTCTCCAGGAAAACACCCGAAAAAGGGGGAAGAAACGATAGTCTGTCCCATACCGCGTGGCGGTAGCGCTACCGTCAATGATGGCTCCCAGTGAGCTATGTTTGTTTGTGAAGCCTATCTCTGGGAGACCAGAGGGCTAGTGATTGTGGAGGCCTGTCTCTTAAAGTCCTGCGGGCCAATGTGTATCGCTGAGAGCCTTTGTGGCCCAGCTAAGACGACCGTGAGTGCTGGCCTAGGATCATAAAGAGATTATGATTTGTACGGATGGGAAAGGTGATACTTGTTGCGCTCGATGATTTGAGCACCGGGAAAGAGCTGAACTGTACTGAACCCTATGTCAATCGACCTGGAGTGAGTCAAACTGTAATGCACCATGATTTGGTTGTAGCCATAAGGGCTTTGTCTTTGGCTTCATCGCTTAAAGACTAGAATGCTCAAACGTTGTTGACTGTCGCAGAAAACGGAGGTGCGATCCGTTAGGGTCCAGTGCACCGTCAATGTAGCCTGAGAGCACGGGGCGTTGGTCTGCTGTGCCAATGTCTGTGGAGAATGGTGCTTGCATACACATTCTGATTGCTAATATTTGTTAATGTTAATGCTTGCAGGGAAGGAGAACCGCCACCCTGAGTAAGGGGTGAGGTCGTTATAATTTGGTCTCCTAATGTTGACCATTATTATTGTTTGCCACCATTGGGGTGAAATGTTTCATGCATGTGCGATCGAGTCAAGAGAGAAATAGCGAGCTGGAGGCCAGGATTACTCAACCGGCCCCTGAAGGCCAAAGCGAATTACCCATTTACTTTATCGTTCATGTGTGGGCGGCCTACGTACCGATGTATGCAATGCAGTTTATTCTAAGATTGAATATTATAAGGCCTTAAGTCCAAAACTATTGGTGTATTTGCACTATAATTCCTAAATTGTAGTAGTGGACATTCAGTTGGTTGGGTTCTAACTGTAACTTTTAAATTCTTCCGCTAAAATGCACTCTGTGTTAGGATGCGTGTAATTGGATTATGGTTTCAATTAAAAACTCCTTTAACTGTCTGTAGTATATGACATTGGGCCCCGACCGGACCTTTTGTTATATGCTATGTGACGGATGGGGGTGTTACAAACCCTAATTATCTAAATCTTCCCAAACAAGCCATGATTATCTAAATCTTCCTGAACAAACCGAAATCGCATAAACAGTGATGAAATTGTCTTTCTTCCTCTACCTGGCCTTTATCTGCACATTCATTTTGTGAATCACGATCCATGCACACATTGAAGTGTTCAAAAGGTCATCAGAGATGTTTCTTCGTTGTCAGGCCCTGCTCCGGATAACGAAGACATCGACTGCTAAAGTTTAAAATCGTCATGCGAATAATAATTTGTAAACTCAAATAAAATTGGAAAAGGTTGATCCACAGATAGATATTTATGATCTGCGAATAACATGTATCTTATTTAATGGTGTGCAAGTAAACATTTTGGATGTGTAGATATAAGTGGTCAAATATAATTAAGCTGGTAGTCTAAATGAGTGAAAATTAGAGAAAAATGGAGCTAGTAAGTTTAATTTGATTAAAACACATAGTTTTTTATTAATTAGTGAAGGTATCTAGTTGTCTACCTAAATCACCTAGAGGTGGTGAATAGTTGAGTCTTGCGTCTTTTGTAGAATAAAAACTTAAGAGAAATCAATCACAGAAAATAATCAAGCACAATCTAGACGATACAAGGAATTTATAGTGGTTCCCTAATTTTGCGTATGTCCACTGTCCACCTCACCAAAATAGCACCACTGCTAGCCTCGGCTACTTCACTAAATCTCGGATTGCAACAATCCTACAACTCGGAGCAACGCTCCTACAACTCGGAGATAACACACTCCTACAAACTCCATCCCACAAAACGGGATCTACACTCGGAAGAATAAACTTCCTGCAATCTCGGAGACAAAGCTCATACAAAAGTTAAAGTAAATGTTACAACAACAATAGAAATTTAATACTTCTAGATCTGAAATCTTCAAGGTTCTTCCTTCTTGAAAACTAAAAATCTCGGTGAAGATGTTGAGGAAGAAATCCCGAGAAAACTTGATCTGAAAAACTTAGGATCCGACACTATCAAGTTGATGTTTGAAGAATCTGAATCTGTGATTTGTCAAATCTTTTCTTCTTGGAATCGCTGGATTAAGAGATGAGTGACAATAAAGAACGATGATGACGGCGTGGCTTCTCCCGATTTGAAATTGCGGTGCGATTCAGAATAATCTTGTTGTTAGGGTTCGTGATTTCTTTGAAAAGACTTTATATAGAACATCATCTAATGGTCTAAAATCATTAAGGAATGATCCACGTGGACCAATCATGAGATACTTAGATTATATCGAAATCCCGTCAGGCAGATTTAAAAAGAGATTTTTCTGCAACTCTATTTCTCGAGAAGAAATAAGATTTCTCGAGAAGAGTTTGGTTTCTCGAAAAATGGTCATAGCCTTCTCGAGAAAAATACTTTACGCAAAATCTTTGAACTGAGGAATTGATTTCTCGAGAAAGAACTTGTTTTCTCGAGAAAAAAAATTAGCTTCTCGAGAAATGAATTTGACTTCTCGAGAACTACTTTGCTTTCTCGAGAAATTGACTTGGCTTCTTGAGAAATTACTTAGTACAAAACATTTGAACTAAATGACTTATTTCTGGAGAAAGAACTTGATGTCTCGAGAAATATACTTGGCTTCTCGAGAAATATTTTTGACTTCTCGAGAACTACTTTGCTTTCTCGAGAAATGAACTTGGTTTCTCGAGAAATCTTCCGGGCTTTTCTCGAGAAAAGACTTAGAGACTGTTCCTGAGAATATTTTGAGAAGTCTTGAGGTTTCTCGAGAAAAGCATTGCTTTCTCAAGAATTAAACTAGACTTCTCGAGAAACACACTTCATTTCTAGAGAAAATGACTGGGAAAGTTTTTCTAAAAATCTGATTCTTCTTTGTTGAAAAACAACAACCTTTCATTTCCTTCATTGCTCTAGTACTTGAAAATGAAATGCATCTCAATAGAGAGGTTACACATAAGTCAACACTATGGATCACACAATGGAGGAATACATTGCATGGTCTTGTTTTAGTGACTCATTGTAAACTGATATTGGTCTAAACTTATCAATATTGACCAACAAGCACTCAACTAAAGAATAACATCAAATACATAACTAATTAGACTTAGTTCAAGGGTGACTTCACACAAATCTAGGTTATTGTGGATACAATACCAAACAATTAGTAGGTGAGATAGAATTTAAAAATTACTTCAATTAATTTAAGAAAAATTTCTTGAAAATAAGTTTTAGTATTAATTCAAATTTTTTTAACATGTAGGCCCAAATTTCTTAAAAAAATGAAATGATGTTACCCTATCCTAATCTGTAGGTTTCCAACCTAATGACCTGGTTATGTTAGGTAGGCGCGGGTAGCAGTGATCAATCATCATGTTTACTTCTCCCATTTAATATGTGATAAACATGAGCCCTAGTTATGCAAAAAATTCAATTATCCTTCTGACTTGTACTGAATTCTCAATTCACCTTGGCTTTCTCTTGCAATATATCTGAGTTCATTAATCAAATCCTTAACCGACGATATAATCATTAATCTCGTGTCACGTCAATTGGGTTAAGGTGTTTTTTGCATCGAGGAACGTGCTTTGTTAAGGTAACACACTTCTTTGGTTATGCATAGAACCTTTGTGTCGTCGAAACTGCTTTGATTTTAGTTTTTGGAAAGCCAGATGTTCGAATTCTTATGGATTGACACAATTTTTTTGTTCTTTGGATATAACATGTCATTATGCATCCTTTATTTAAGTTGTGCAAAGTAATTATCTAATTCACAAGCCCGAAAAAGGTTCAAACGTCTCATAACGTCTTTCCATATTCTAGGGTTATAATATATCCAAGCGGGTAACCCTCTACGTATATCCCAATCCTCTAGGGAGGTTTGATCATCTTACCAATTTTTCCGTACACGAGTCTCGATTGTCATCCGGGTAATGTTCAAATGCCAATTCTTCAAAATCACTATATTGCGACACAATGTTTTATAAAAAAGGTCTAGAGAAATCACGTCGTTATCAATTTAGCCCAATAAACAAAAGTATAAGCCCCCATACCTTTTTGGGCTAAATTCCCTTAATATCTATAGTGCATCCTCTTATATGTGCACTCAATCCTTAGCTCTAACAATCTTAGACCTAGAGTTCCATATTGAGAATAATTGATGTGTTATATAACTTATGCCCTTAAAGTTACTATACGACAATCTTCTCAAGATCAACATGTGACCAAACCAAATAAAAGGGCCACTTCTGAAACTTGAATTTTTATTCGACCTTTGGTATTTGTCACGGTGGTTGTCTCCACGTAATTAAGTTATCGGTACTATGGTTAAGCTAACAAATACCCTACTATTCCACTAATAGAATATAAGCATCAATTCTCCTAGAGCTGGTCCTATCAACTTGGGTAAGAAGTGATAATATCACTCAATAGGTGGAGTAGGGATATCAGAGTTTAATCCTTAAGCAGTGAATCTTGCGTTAAATTCTTCCCTTAGCAAATTTGGGTATCCTTGTACCTTAAAAATTCTATACCTAAGGTCGATTATAGACTAAGATATGCCACGAAATCTTCTTGGTAAGTCAAACTAAAGTGGCGTCCTAATTGGGTTGGCCCAACTCATTATTTAAATGGACTATTTTCTGTGACTTTTTACACATGGGGAAACCATTGCTTCCACTGCATAGTTTGTCCGCAAACTAACGCTCGAGCCGGGGGACCCAATATTGTGGACTTATTTCTCATATGATCATTTATTCAAGTGATAACAGTTTGTAAGACCTCCCTCCCCTTACCAAGGATTTAACCCAATCTTATGCCCAGAACCATTGCCTTATAGTGACACTAACACATGGGCTAGTTGACACTGTGAAAGTGCAGCTAGATCTGATATACTCTAGAGGGGGGGTGAATAGAGTATATGGTGATTTTAAAACTTTTACAACTGCTTTTGTATTTTAGGTGTGTGTATGTGTGTGCAGGGAAGCAAATAAAATAAACCAACAAGCATCAATGGACTAATCACAGCACATTCACAGAGCAAGGCCAGAAAACAAAAGGAAAAGAAAGCAACCAGACGACACAAGAATTTTATAGTGGTTCCCAAAATCTGGGTAGTCCACTCTTCTACCACCCTGGTAGGAATCCACTGCAGGAAGGGGTTGATTAGGTGTCCTGGCACCAATGGGGTTTTGATCAGGTTCCCAAAAACCAAACCCTCAAGTATTTTGGTGGGAGACTTGCAACCGGAATAATTTTGAAGGGAATTAAAACCCTGTACAGAGGTGGAGTGAGAGGGTGATGAGGTCTTCTCTTTCTCAAATCAAATGAGAAGACTTGTGGAATGTTGTTTAGCAGCTTTGCTCCCCCTGAGATGTAGAATGGATCAGGAAGAATACTGGAGCACTACTTTAGGGTGATAGGTCTTCAAAGACCCAGATTTCCTGGTCCAGAGAAAGTCTTCAGGAACTTCTTGCAACTGATATGAATGTATTGTTTTGAAGTTCTCCTGAGTAAAAGCAGATGAAGAAGACTCTTGATATTGATGTAATGTTCTTCTTCTTCTTCTACTTCTAGATCAATTTCTCTCTGAGCCAAGAATGAATTCTTTTTCCTGTGTTGTCTGAATCACTGTCTCTGCTTTTTTTTCTTGTTGTCTGTTGTTGTATATGTATATCTTTTGGTGTTTGTATATCTTTTTCTGTCATAGAAAAACCTTCGAATTTTGAATGTCGAGCAGTAATGACAGACGGCCTGGAAAGGAAGCAGCAATTAATTATTTCCCCAACTGTTTCCATGGGAAAATGGCATGTAATAACCCAGAATTTACTGTGCATCCTAACGGTAGTATACTGTGAAGAACTGCCATTAATTGTCCAGGAATCAGCGTCATGGAATGAGACGGGAACGGAAGAAGACCTAGTCTGGAATTGTCGACCGAAGAACAGAATTCGTCGAGCTGAGTCTTGAATTCGTCGAGCTAAGCTGAGTTCATCGAGCTGACAGTCTTCATTCGTTGAATAGATAATCTTCAATATCAGACAAACAATATTCGTAGAGCAGAGAACCAAATTCATCGAGCTGAGAATAAACTTCGTCGACCTGAGAAAAGTTCTGGACTTGGACGAAATACTCTGCATCTGCTGAAATGCTGTGTCGACATAAAATGGTGTCGATATATTGATCTTGGTGTCGACACAACTCCTCTGGTGTCGACAGATTGGTCTAGGTGTTGACACAAATCCTCTAGTGTCGACACAAGCTGGTGTCGACTGAAATCCTAGGTGTCGACACAAATCGTCTGGTGTTGACACAAGCCCTAAGTTTCGACACAGATTCTCTGAGCACAAAAATCGTCGAGTAGAGATTAGCATTCGTCGACTTGAGAAGCTGTGAACTTGAGGTCCAAGTTCGTCGAGCTCAGAATATAATTCGTCGACCGAAGCATGGAGCTGAGCTTAGAGAAATTTGAAGTAGTCCTGAGAATGCTTGAAGTAGAACCTGGTGTTCGTCGAGCAAAGAACAAAGTTCGTCGAGCTCAGCACTGCGAATTATCTCACGATCGTCGAGCGCAGAGCTCCCTTCATCGAGATGAGTTCGACGAACGTCGAACTCATTTCACTTAGTCTGAAAAATTGATAGATCTGGAGTTCCTGATGGTCTTGAAGAAGGTTGGTCCATCTGAAGTTGAGATAGAGGACTGCCCTAGACTCTAAGACACAAACTTGACCCAGACTATACATGATGGGTCACATCCTAAGTCAGTGAACCTAGCCCAAATCAACTATGGATCCAACAATCTCCACCTATTTGGGTGAGGTAACTAACAGAAACTCCAAGCAAAGAACAAACAGAAAAACAAAACAAAATTAAGAGATATATCTGGCAGAGAATTTACAACACATGCAACAGATATATATATACATACTAGCTTTGTTTTAATGCAAAGATATAGACTGAGACAGAAGCAGAAATGAAAAAAAAACACAAAATTACTTCTCTGATTTCTTCTGTTTTGGCTTGACTTCTGGTGCTTTTTCTCCTGGCTTCTTGAAAATGATTTCCCTATTGGGATCTGAAGCTTGAGCCTTGGTCATAGTCATGTCAGCTGCCCCTATGACGTTCAGTGAAGTGGCTCTGGGGACAACTGCTTCTGGGTGAAGATTCATGTACTCATCAACATTGAGTAGCTTGTTTGCTTTCCCAAATCTTTTTAACTCATCTCTCCTGTACTGAGACATAGTAGTTAAGCCTGTTGTGTCCTTGCCTTCAACTTTAGCTTTGTTGATTAGAGATAAGCCAATGATTTCTTGGAATCTTGCCATTCTGGTTGTGTTGGCTGTTTCTGGATCTTCAGGAGGGGAATAGGGCCTTTCAGCTTCATGTACCTTAGAATCCTGGTGCTGCTGCTGTTGTTGTTGATGGTGTTGACTGCCTGAAGATGGTGGCCTTGGCTGACTGCCACTAGAGGATCTCCCAGTTTGTCTCTGATAGGTTTGAATAGGAGCAGATCTCTAAGAGCTAGAGCCAGAGGCACCTGCTGCTGGAGGAGGAGGAGGATGAGGATCCTTTCTGTATCTATAAACTGGGGGAGGAGAGTATCTCCTACTCCTCTTCCCATATTTTTGCTGGTTCTTAGATAACCACATCCATGCAGGCATCCCTTTGTAAGGGGAAACATTATGCAGAATATAATATGGAGTGTCTGCAGTGGGATTAGGCTTAGGAGCAGGAAGAGGAGGAGCCTTCCTTTTCTTAGAGAGCAACTTCTTTCTCTTTTTAGCATCCTCCTCATCTGATTCATCATCATCATCATCAGAATTTGAACTCTGAGGGTTATCATACAAAGCATTCAACTTCCTCAGGGTGGCATCAGGAATGATAAGAGGTTGTTCTTGAGGGTGAATAGAAGATTCAGAGGGTGAAGGTTCAACAGCAGTAGAGACAGAACTTGCAGTTGCTGCCTTGTTCTCTTCCTCAATGTCTGCCAGAATGAGCTCATCCAGATCAGGCATGGGAGAATCATCCATGACAAAATCTGGGACAGGGCAGTTGTCTGGAATAGACACAGGAATTGGAACAGCAGTAGGAGCAGCAAAGGATGCACAAAGTTGCCTGGCAACTGCTGGATTTGCTGGAGAGGTATACTGGACAATAGCCAAATATGGCTTAGCAATCTCTACTGAAGGAAGCTGCATATATATAGGATCAAAGATCTGAAGTATCGCAGATAAATTAACTGTGGGATTTATAAGGAAATCACCAGCAGTTGTTAATTAATCTACTGACTTATCAAAGCTACTGTCAGTGTCCATGAATTAAATAAAATTTATTGATGTATCTGTAACTGCATTATCAAGCACTGTAATAACTATATCTGTGGTGTCAAGAAATGTATCTGCAGCATCAGCAGTTGTTATTGAATCTACTGACTCATCAAAGCTACTGTCAGTGTCCATAAATTGAATAAAATCTATTGTTGTATCTGTAACTGCATTATCAAGCACTGTAATAATTGTATCTGTGGTGTCAAGAACTGTATCTGCAGTATCTGTATCTGTATCAACTATATTTACTTCTGCAACTGCTGCACCAGCTTCATCATAGAGCATCTCCCCCTGCCTGGGTTCAGGAGAACCTGGAGCCAGGCCCCTGAATGAAGAGGGGGCAGCAGAGAGGGCTGTAATTTGGGCAGATAAAGAAGCATTGGAATTCACCAGAGATGTAATGGCCTCTGTGATGAGTGATTTAATAAGAGGAGTCAGAAGAGAGATGATGGAGGGAATGGTGGAAGAATCCATAGGTGGAGAGATAATAGAAGATGAGGAAGGAAGATTACGGGGAGGGGATAAGGGAGGGAGAACAGGTTGTGGTTCAGTGGGTATGGTGTAGGATGGAATAGTGGATAGGTGTGGTGGAAGAGGGGATTGAGGGGGTGAGGGAATATGTGTTGCAGTGGGGGAAACTGGAGGGGTATGGATATGTGTAAGATCAGGCGGTGGAGAGTGATGTTGAGGTGGAGTCAATTGAGGTGCAGGAGGAGCGGGAAGAGATTTTGTAGGGGGACTGGCCTCGTCAGGGTCAGGATGGGGAGTGACCTTGACGGTCCTGGTGCTCTCAGAAGCCTTGATGGAGGAGGAGGAACCCTTGGAGGGTTTGGAGATTGTCCTCTCCCATCGGCCAAACAAGGCGCAGGTGAGGTGCTTGCTGGCGTTGATGAATATGGTCGGGGAGACCAAACATTCGCTGGCCTTTTCCTGGAGGAAAATCCCCAGGATTCTGCCGTAGCAGACTTCCTTCTTGCTAGTTCTTTTCTTGATAAGGTCAAAGAAAACCATGCCCCAATCGACCTGGCGCTTGTTGAGCACTGCGCACATGATCAGGAATTGATGGCGAGTGATGTAGTCGTGTGCCGAGTGCTTGCCCATCAGAATTTTTCCTACAATGTCGGCCAAAAACTGATAAGCGGCTGACAGTTGTTTCTTCAGAAGCTTATTAGGGTTGTTGCTAGTGAAACCCATGACTTTCAGCATATCAGCATATTCCTCAGCGTCCATTTCCAAGTTGACTTCCCCATGGATCAGTCCAAAAATTTCAGAGAGTACTGCTGGGGACAGGGAAACGACAGTGTTTCCAATATTTCCTGTCAGATTTCCATCTTCAGAAATTGCGGCAGTGAACACCCATTCTCTGATCTCGGTTGAGTGTAGCTTGATGCTGCGTGTCATGAAATCCTTGAGATGCAATTCTTCAAGTAATTAAAGGATATACAGAAAAATTGGATCGGAATGTTGGAAGGACTCAAAGTCCATTGAGAATGCTACATCAAACTTCATCGCTGCAAGTGCTCCTGGAGGAATCGCCATTGATGACCTACAAAGAAAATTACAGAGAAAACGGCGATCAAGAGCAAAGGAACTGAAAGCGCGGGACGGAGGTCGAAGAAAACCTAGATATAAGATTTTCAGAATATGAATCGACAAGCTCCGTTCCACGAAAAAGAAGACAGATCTTCGAACTGAGATCGACGAAATAAGGTATAGGAGAGTAGTTCGTCGAACCCATTCAGAAGAATTGAAAACAGTTCGTCGAACTCCGTTCGACGAAATGGTTTCTGAAACAAGGTTCGTCGATCTCCGGTCGACGAAAATTGTTTCCACACAGAGAATTCGTCGATCTCCGTTCGACGAGAATCTCTCGAACTTTCCCTAATTCGTCGAACTCCGTTCGACGAACTCTGGAAAATTCGTCGAATGCAAACAGAAATTAATTTAACTCTTCTCCATCAATCATTCCCAGTTGATTTATAAAGAACAGATGGGTTTTCTCATCCAAAGGCTTGGTGAAGATATCTGCTCTCTGTAGATCAGTAGGAATGTGGATCAAGTTAATTTTCTTTTTGTCCACATTATCTCTAATGAAATGATATCTTATTTCAATATGTTTAGTCCTAGAATGATGAACTGGATTCTGAGCTATAGCATTAGCACTTGTATTATCACAAAATAAGGTTGAATTATTTAAGTTGATACCATAATCTAGGAGTTGGTTTTGTATCCATAGCATCTGTGAACAGCAGCTGCCAGCAGCCATATACTCTGCCTCAGCAGTTGATGTAGACACAGATGTCTACTTTTTGCAAAACCAGGAGATAAGTCTCATACACAGGAACTGGCAAGTTCCAGAGGTACTTTTCCTGTCCACTCTAAATCCAGCATAGTCAGCATCTGAGTATCCAGTTAACTCAAATTCTGACTCTGCAGGATACTAGAGTCCTAAACTAGGACAACTCTTTATATATCTCAATATCCTTTTCAGAAAAATAAGATGACATTCTTTAGGATTCACTTGGAATCTAGCACAAAGGCATGTGGCAAACATTATGTCAGGCCTGCTAGCTGTTAAGTATAATAGGGATCCAATAATTGCCCTATAATGTTTCTGATCTGCAGGTTTCCCTGCTGCATTAGAATCCACAACAACATTTATAGTCATAGGTGTTTTCATTCCTGAGGCATCACCCATCCCAAACTTTTTAATAAGCTCTTTAGCATACTTAGATTGGGAGAGGAAGATACCATCAGGGAGCTGCTTCACTTGGAGACCAAGGAAGTAGGAAAGCTCACCCATGCTACTCATCTCAAATTTGGAATGCATGAGGTCAGCAAACCTCTTGCACAATTTGGGATCAGTAGACCCAAAAATGATGTCATCCACATATATTTGTACCAATAAGATTTGGTCCTTATGATGTCTAGTGAAAAGGGTTTTATCTATGGTTCCTCTTGTAAATTTATGCTCTAAAAGAAAGCTAGCTAGGGTCTCACACCAAGCTCTTGGAGCTTGCTTTAAACTATAGAGAGCTTTATGCAACTTGTAAACATAAGAGGATTGAGTTAGAGAGATAAAACCTGGAGGTTATTCTACATAAACCTCTTCTTGAAGTACACCATTTAGAAAGGCACTCTTAACATCCATCTGGAATACCTTGAACTTTTTATATGCTGCATAGGCTAGGAATATTGTAATGGCCTCCAACCTTGCAACAGGGGCAAAGGTTTGGTCATAGTTTATTCCTTCTTCTTGCCTATATCCTTGGGCAACCAGTCTAGCCTTGTTCCTTACTATGTTACCTTATGTATCAAATTTGTTCCTATAGACCCATTTGGTTCCAATAACTGGGTAGTTATGGGGTCTTGGAACCAAATCCCAAACTCTACATCTCTCAAATTAATTTAGTTCCTCTTGCATTGCAAGAATCCAGTGGGGATATTGCTCAGCCTCATGGGTGGTGAGAGGTTCAATTTGAGAGAGAAAATAGGCATGCATCAAGTCTTGATTGAGCTGATGTCTTGTCTGTACACCAACTGAAATGTCCCCAATCACTTGAGATCTGGGGTGATCTCTAAGTGTGACAAGATCAGTTTGTGGAGTTGGTTGAGCAACAGCTTCTACAAATAATTCCTCTTGAGGAATGGTACTGGCTGTTGATGGAAGTTCCGTTACTTCCTCTTGGATTTCTTCTTCACTATCTTCAGCAGCCTGTGGAGTGGAATGATTTGGAACCTCTTGGGTAAGGTTTAGTCCATCCATAGACTCACACATTGGTGAAACCTGCAAAGGACTATTGGTAGAAATGTCTTTCTCCTTATAAGACATGTTAGCTTCATCAAAAGACACATGGACAGATTCTTAAATTTTAAGGGATGATTTATTGAAAACCCTATAGGCCTTGCTTACTTGGGAATATCCTAGAAAAATCCCTTCTTCAACCTTGGCCTCAAATTTTCTGATGTATCTTTTGTTATTAGTGTGAATGTAACATATGCAACCAAAAACTTTAAAGTAAGTGATTTTAGATTTCTTTTCTTTAAGTAATTCATAGGGGGTCTTGTGTTTTAGTTTATGTATAAGACATCTATTCAGGACATAGTTAGCTGTGTTTACAGCTTCTGCCCAAAAGGATAGAGGCATGTAGGCATCTGCTAACAATGTACCTGCAGCTTCAATGAGTGTCCTATTTTTCCTTTCAGCAACCCCATTTTGTTGGGGAGTTCTAGGAGCTGAGAAGCACTGCTTGATACCTTCCTTCTCACAGAACTCATGCATAAGAAGAGACTCAAACTCTGTGCCATGATCACTTCTGATCAATGCAACATGAGTAGAGAACTCAATCTGTATGGTCCTGAGAAAATCTGTAAGAACTTTGAATGTATCTGACTTAGCTCTCAGGAAGGCTACCAAACTGAATCTGGAGAAATCATCAACAATAACTAAGGTGTAAGACTTCCCTCCTAGGCTTTGTACTACAATGGGTCCAAAAAGATCCACATGAAGCAGATACAATATCCTAGGTGAATCACTTTTGTTAATGGATTTGAAGCAAGTTTTAGTTTGCTTGCCTAGTTGACAAGCCCTGCATAGGCTTTCCTTCTTGTAGGGACCAGAAGGTAAACCTCTAGCAAGGTTGTCTTTAGATAACCTAGATATGTTCTTAAGGTTTACATGTCCTAGCCTTTTGTGCCATAACTCATTTTGGTTACTAGTAATATTAAGTAAACAAATATCAGTTGTGGCAGAAATGAAATCTACTAAATATATGTTTCCTTGTCTAAGTCCAATTAAAACAGTTTGCTTTTTATCATTTATAATAGAACAAGAGGTGGAGTTGAAATGTACCTGATAACCTTCATCACATAATTGAATTATGGATATAAGGTTATGTTTAAGTCCTCTTACATATATCACCTTTTTGAAGGTCACTGCTCCAATGCTTACTCTTCCATACTGAAAGAGCAGTTAGATCTGATATACTCTAGAGGGGGGTGAATAAAGTATATGGTGCTTTGAAACTTTTTACAACAGTTGTTGTAAAATGTGTGAGCAGGGAAGCCATAATTAATCTAATCACAGCACTAAGTTAAACAAAAGCTAAGCACAGAAAAATCAAGGCCAGAAACAAAAATGAAAACAAGCAGAACCAAAATACACAAGAAAATATAGTGGTTCCCCTAAACTTGGGTACATCCACTCTTCTACCACCCTAGGTAGGAATCCACTGCAGGATGAGTTGATCAGGTGTCCTGGGCACCAATGAGCTTTTGATAAGGTGCTCAAAAACCAAAGCAGATTTTTTGATCAGGTGTCTTGCCACCAATGAGCTTTTGACAAGGTGCTCAAAAAT
The DNA here is from genome assembly GCA_039583875.1 of Platanthera guangdongensis. Taxonomy (NCBI): domain Eukaryota; kingdom Viridiplantae; phylum Streptophyta; class Magnoliopsida; order Asparagales; family Orchidaceae; genus Platanthera; species Platanthera guangdongensis. The sequence continues at coordinate 42,466,507 of CM077156.1, read as the reverse complement.
CAAGCTCAAACTTTTGAAGGGAGTTTGAGAAACCCTTTACAGATAGGGGGTGAGAGGGTGATGGAAGTCTTCTCTTTCTCAAACAACTGAGAAGACTATGTGGATTGTTGATGTCAAAGCTCCCCCTGAATCCTTGAGATCTTCAGGAAGAAAAGCTTTGCAGAGGGTGATAGGCCTTCAAAGATTGAACTCCAGCAATGGATGATTTCAGCAATAGCTGAAATGTTGAATGACTGGAGTCTTGAAAAATGTTGGCCTTGAACACTTTGAAAACTAAAGAGATCTGAAGATTTTTGAAAGCTTGATCTCCTTGGATGAGTGTTCTTCAGAATTCTTTTTGACAGAATATTTTTTGAATGTGTTTCTGTAATCTCTGTTCTGTGTATCTCTGAGTGATTCAAAAATTCTGCCTTTTATTCTCTGGTACAGAATAGAATAACATTCTCTGTCAAGTAGCCGTTGGCCTGCATTAATTGCATCCTTAATTGCAAAATCTCTTCTAAAGGAAAGTCTATAGAAATATTCCTTGAAAAATCCCTTGAAACTTGGTCCAGAAATGAATGAAAACGGCTAGGAAATCTCTGAATTAATTATAGAATAACTCCTTGACTGATTTGAATTTGAATTTAGAATCATCCTGGAAGTTATCTGAAATCGTCGAACTGAGCTCTGTTATCGTCGAGCTGAGCTCAGCGATCTGGAAACATACAGCAGCAAAATATCGTCGATCTGAGCTCAAAGATCGTCAAACTGAGCTCAGAGATAAAGATCCAAAGCAGAGTCCAAATCGTCGACCTGAGCTCACCGATCGTCGAACTGAGTTCGACGATATAATGAGGTTGAGCTCAGCGATTGTCGAATGGAGTTCGACGATCTGTCGAAGTTGATCTAGACGATCGTCGACCGGAGTTCGACGAATCGTCGTGCTGAGCTCGACGATATGACTAAGTCTCCAAACACAAAATCTTGGTCTTCAGGGCAGCTTCCAAACCTACACTTCTAACCCTTAGACTCAATTCTAATTGACCTATTAAACTATACAGGAGGTCAAGCAAAGGTTCCTAGAGACATAGTGATCGTGACCCAAATTAGTAATAGGGTGTCCAACAATCTCCCCCTATTTGGGTTAGGATTACTATTTACAGACTTTGGAAAAATTTTAAATAACAACATACAATCAGTAAACAGAAAAACAACAAGCCAAACATTGCAGAATCACAAAGATATATAGCATCCAGATAATCAGAAATTGTCACCTTACAATATCATTTCTTCTCTTTGCCCTTAACCATTTTAATCTCTCTGTTAGGATTGAGGGCTTTCTTCTTAGATCTGGTGTCATCTGCTGCACCTAGAGATGTTTGATGTTTAAGCCTGGGAACCACTGCTTCAGGATGCAATTCCATATATCTGTCAGCATCAAAGAATTTACTTGAAGCATATCTCTCTAGCTCTTTTTGTCTCTGTTCAGACATTGTTGAAATGTTGGAAGAATCTATTCCTTGTTCTCTAGCCTTTTTAATTTGATCCAGTGCAGCTACTTCTTTTAACCTTGCAGTCCAAGCAGCTGGATTGTTTTCAGGATCCTCAAAGGGTACAGGTGGTTCATACCTATTGGAGGGATTGTCTTGAGGATGCATGGCAGACACAGTTTCTTTCAGCTTGTAATGGAAAGGACCAGATGATGTATCTGAAGAAATTTGTCCTCCCCTAGAATATGGGTACTGCCTGGAGTATCCTTTGGAATAGACTTGAATGTCTCTTTGATTACCTCTATATCCTCCTCTCCTAGAATGTGAACCCCTGGATTGGCTTTCCCTGTGGTAGGATTTGGCATGAGGTTGATAGGGAGCCTGACTTCTGGCTGGGGGTTGAGCTGCAGAGCTTCCACCTGCACCTGCATCAGGAGGAGGTGGTGGAGGAGGATGAGAGTGCTGGAATTGGGAGGAGCCCTTCTCATATTTTCTCTTTTTCTTCATTGCTTTCAGCTGGTTCTTGGAGTATTGCATCTAGTGTTCAGTGATTGGGCAGTCATGTAGAATGTAATATGGGATATCATTGTTATCCTTAACTTTAGCAGGAGGTACCCTATTCATTGTTTTGCTCCTTGCCTTTCTTTTCCTGGCAATGGTAGCAGAAGAGTCATCAGAGTCTGTTCTAAATTCATCACTCTCAGAACTCTGGTCATCATAGAGAGCATCTATTTTCTTCATTAGATCCTTCTTGAGTTGAACAGAAGCAGATGAGGCAGAAGATGTAGCAGCAGGTGTTGAGATGGTAACAGCAGAAACAACAGCAGATGTTGAAACAGAAGCAGAAATGATAACAGCAGATATTGAAGGTGTTGCACTAGGGTTAGAAGCAGAAACAACAATAGCAGCAGCATTAGGCTCTGGAGAGGTGACAACAGCAGTAACAGTCTCACTTACAGTAACAGACACAGAAGGAATATCATCAGGGACTGCAAAAGGCTCAAATTCAGGTGCCTCTGTCATCAGAATGTCCTTGGAAATTGGTTCATCAGAAACAATAGGAACTTCAGCAGCAGTATCAACATTCTCAGAAGCAACAACAATCCTTTCTTTAGAAGTAGCAGCATCAACATTTTCAGCATTTTCTGCAGCAGCAATTACTGAATTTACAAAGGAGGTGATAATGTTAGGGTCACAGCAGGAAAAAGGCACAAGTGCCTTGGATAAATCTTCTGGAGGCTGGAGAGCATTGACCTCTGGCAGACAGCTGAAGTAAGCAGAATCAAAAACTGACAGCAAATACCTGAGGTCTATTTCAAGGACTGCAACAGCAGGAGGAACTTGTTCTTGAGGCACAGCAACAGCAGCAAGAGGAGGAGCAGCAGAAGAAGCAGGAGTAACAACAGCAGCAGCAGCATGAAGATTCACTTCATATGGCATCTCCCCCTGCCTAGATGCAGACATGTCTGGATCAAGGCACACTGCTGTAGGTGCTGCCTGAGGGAAGAGGGAAGAGAGCCTGGCAGAAAGGGCTGCCACTGATAGGTGGAGTGGAGCCAAGGAGATCTCCAACAGCTGAGAGAGCTTGGGGGCAAGCAGCTCATACAGCCTGTCAGCAAGGGCAGAGAGGTCTACTTGCTCAAGAGCTGGAGCAGAGGTAGAAGGTATAGGAGCAGCTGAAGGTTCTGGAAGTGGAGAGCTGGAGTAGGGTGGAAGGGATGGCTGAGGTGTTGGCAAGGTGGATATGAAGGATAGAGGGATGGAGATAGATGGGGTGAATGTGGGTTGATCTATGATTTGGTGTAGGAGGTCTTGAAATGAAGTGGAGGATGAGGGTAGCTCAGGAGGAGAGGATGGGGAATCATCCATAAAGGAATCATCAAGTAGGGTGAAGGATGGATGGGAGGGTGATGAGGTTTCATCTGGTGGAGGGTAGGAGAATAGGGGATGGAATTGATCTTCTGGTGGTGGTAGATTAGGTACTGGAGAAGGTGTGGATGTTGGAGATGGGCTGGATATGATGATGGTGGATGGAGCTGGAATGGTGGATGGTAGGGGAAGGGATGGAATTAGAGGAGGAGGAGAGGCAACAACAACAGCCAGGTCATCTGCAGGGGCAGAGACCTGTGGAGGAGTGACTCTGGGAGTCCTTGTGCCTGAAGCAGTACTAGAGGAGGGCCTGCTAGGCTTGCTGATTTGCCTGTCCCACTTTCCAAAGAGAGCATAGGACAATCTCTTGGAGGCATTGATATGAACTCCAGAGGAGACCAGTAGGGCAGGGCACCTGTGCTGCAGAAATACTGCAATAATTCTACCAAAGTTGACAAAATTTTTGTTGATTTTCTTCTTGATGAGGTCAAAGAAAACCTCTCCCCAATTCAGATTCTTCTTATCCACAAGAGCTCCCATGAGACAGAGCTGATATCTTGATATTGTATCATGGGCTGAGTGCTTAGCCAGTAGCACCTTCCCAACAACATCTGCCAGGAACCTATATTCTACAGACAGATTCCTTTTGAAGAGCTTGCTAGGGTTTCCCTCTGAATGACCCATTCTGGCAAGCAGTTCAGAAAACTCATCTCCAGATAATTCAGCAGAATCTTCTCCATTTCTCAACTCAAAGACTTCTGTTAGAATGGTTGGGGTGAAGGGTACCTGAGTTCCAGCTATAGACCCAACAATGGTGTTGTTATCTTGATTATGGGCAGTATAAACCCACTCCTTTATTTCATCAGAAGCCAACTTGATCCTGGTGGTCATTATTGCTGTCAGATTCTGGTCCTTGAACAAACCCAGTATATCTTGAAAAATCTGGTCAGTCGTACTGAAGGATTCTATATCAATATCAAACCCAGCATCAAACTTCATTGCAGCAAGAACAGCAACTGACACAGCCATTGGTACCTGCAAAAACTCAACAAACAAAACGACCAAGTGTAGAACTGTTTGGAGGGAAAGAAGATTCCTGTAGAGAAATCGAAAGCGCAAAAGAGAACGATGGCGAAAAATGAGTTTTATATTAGGGTTCGACGCAGAATTGGAAAGATCGTTGAACTCAGTTCGACGATCGAGGCTTCTAAAGGAACTGAAGAGTCTTCAACATCGTCGATCTCCGTTCGACGATATTGGAGAGCGTCGAGCTCCGTTCGACGATCGTTCAGAGAACATAATCGTCGAGCGCCGTTCGACGATCGTTGACCGAAAGAGATAGTTCATACTATCTGAGAAATGCTGAACTCAGTTCGATGATTTAGGAAATCGTCGATCTCCGTTCGATGATCTTGGGGCAAATCGTCGAGCGTAGTTCAGAGATCAGAAAAATTCTAGACAGTAAGAAAAAATCAGAATGTTTGCCTAGTCTTGGTCAATTTTTAGGCTTTCAAAATCTAGGAGATTATTTAAGACTTCCTCCATCTAACATTCCTAACTGATTTAGGAAGAAGGTGTGTTTCTTTTCATCCAAGGGCTTGGTGAAAATATCTCCCCTTTGTAAATCAGTTGGGATATATTGTAGTTAAATTTTATTCTTTTCAACATTATCCCTTAAGAAATGATGCCTATTCTCTATGTGTTTTGTCCTACTATGGAGGACTGGATTTTGAGCTATGGAAATAGCACTTGTGTTATCACAAAAGATTTTAGACTTCTCTAAGTTGTAGCCATAGTCTAGGAGTTGGTTTTGAATCCATAAGATTTGTGAACAACAACTGCCTGCAGCCATATATTCAGCTTCAGCAGTTGAAGTTGACACAGATGTTTGTTTCTTACAAAACCAAGAGACAAGTCTGTCACCAAGGAACTGACAAGTTCCACTGGTGCTTTTCCTGTCAATTCTGCATCCAGCATAATCAGCATCTGAGAATCCAGTTAAATCAAATGCTGAATCCTTTGGATACCAGAGACCTAGATTTGGACAACTTTTAACATACCTGAGAATCCTCTTTACTAAAGTTAAGTGTGACTCTCTAGGGCTTACTTGGAACCTAGCACATATACATGTAGTAAACATTATATCTGGTCTACTAGCTGTAAGATACAGTAAAGAGCCAATCATTGCTCTATATGTTGTCTGATCAATAGGTTTCCCATGTTCATCAGCATCCAATACAGCATTAGTAGGCATGGGTGTTTTCATACAAGATGCCTCAGACATACCAAATTTCTTAACCAGTTCATTTGCATACTTGGTTTGAGAAATGAAGATGCCTTCAGCATGTTGCTTGACTTGCAATCCTAGGAAGAAGGATAGCTCACCCATGCTACTCATCTCAATTTTAGAATGCATTAGGTTGGAAAACCTTCTGCACAATTTGGAGTCAGTAGAACCAAAAATGATATCGTCTACATAAATTTGTACTAGTAGGGTATGGGACCTATGGGTTCTAATGAAGAGTGTTTGTTCTACTCTACCCCTTATAAAACCATTTTCCAAGAGAAAGCATGCTAGGGTCTCATACCATGCTCTAGGAGCTTGGTTGAGACCATATAATGCTTTATTCAATCTAAAAACATAATCAAGATAAGTTGGAGAGATAAAACCTGGAGGTTGTCTGACATAAACTTCCTCTTTGATGTCTCCATTCAAGAAAGTACTTTTGACATCCATCTGATATATTATGAAGCCTTTATGAGCTGCATAAGCTAGAAATATTCTGATGGCTTCTAATCTTGCAACAGGTGCAAAAGTCTGGTCGTAGTCGATTCCTTCTTCTTGAGAGTATCCCTGAGCAACTAGCCTTGCCTTGTTCCTTATAATTACTCCTTGATCATCCAGTTTGTTTCTGAATACCCATTTTGTTCCAACAATGGAGTGATCCTTAGGCTTTGGCACTAGTTCCCATACTTTGTTTCTCTCAAATTGATGCAACTCCTCTTGTATTGCAATGATCTAGTATGGATCTTGCTCTGCATCTTGAATGGACTGAGGTTCAATTTGAGATAGGAAGCAGGTGTGCAACAAGTTTTGGTTCACCTGATTTCTGGTTTGCACACCAGCTGCGATTTCTCCAATTATTTGGGAAATTGGATGGTCTCTTGATGTTACTAAATCAACAGGGGGTGTTGATTGTTCACCAACCTGTGTTGTTGTTTCCTCTTGTGGTACAACAACTGGCTCTTCAAGTTGTTCTTCAAGGTGTTGAGCATTTCCTTCATCTTCATTGCTTTCATCCTCTTGAATAACCTGTAACTTGTTCAAGTCTTCAACTAGTGAATGTTCCTGCAAAGGTTCTATGGTAAAAGAATTCTTCTCCTTGAAAGACATGTTAGTTTCATAAAATGAAATGTGAACAGATTCCTTAACTTTCAAAGATGATTTATTATAGACCCTATAGGCCTTTCTGATCATGGAGTATCCCAGAAACACTCCTTCATCAGCTTTGGCTTGAAATTTTGCTAAATATTTCTTGTCATTATTGTGAATGTAGCAAATACAACCAAAGACTCTAAAATAGTCAACTTTAGGTTTCTTCCCTTTGAGTAATTCATAGGGAGTCTTTCCCTTTAGTTTATGTATCAGACTTCTGTTCAGCACATAGTTGGAGGTGTTCACTGCCTCTGCCCAGAAGGATAGAGGTAGATGAACATCTGACAATAATGTGGTGGCAGATTCAATAAGGGTTCTATTTTTCCTTTCAGCTACCCCATTTTGTTGAGGAGTTCTAGGAGCTGAGAAAGTATGTCTGATCCCTTCACTCTGACAAAACTCTTGCATAAGAAGAGAATCAAACTCTGTCCCATGATCACTTCTGATCAGGGCAATGTGAGTATTGAACTCAATCTGTATACATTTGAGAAACTCTGTCAGACACTTAAAGTTATCAGACTTCTTCCTTAGAAAGAACACCCAAGTGAATCTAGAGAAGTCATCTACAATTACTAAAGTATAGGATTTCCCTCCTAGGCTTTGTACTGTGATGGGTCCAAAAAGATCCATGTGTAATAGATACAATATCCTAGGTGAATCACTCTTATTAAGTGACTTAAAGTTGTTTTTAGTTTGCTTGCCTAATTGACAGGCCCTGCAGAGTCCTTCCTTCTTGTAGGGTCCAGAAGGTAGTCCTCTAACAAGGTTGTCCTTGGATATCCTAGCAATATTTCTAAGGTTTAGGTGTCCTAATCTCTTATGCCATAAAATATTGGGTCTACAGACAGAATTAAACAAGCAGATATCTACATCAGTTGAAAGAAAATCTACTAGATAGATGTTACCTTTCCTTTTACCTGTCAACACAGTTGTGTTGTCCTCTGACTTGATTTTGCACAAGGCTTTGCTGAAGGTCACCTGGTAGCCTTCATCACACAGCTGACTGATGCTAATTAGGTTGTGCTTCAGTCCTTCCACATAAGCTACCTTCTTGAAAGTTACTGAACCAATCTGGACTGCACCATATCCTTTAGTCTGTCCAAAGTTTGAATCACCAAAGATAACTTTGGGTCCAAGCTTGGCTCTGAATGATGTGAGGTTGTCCTTGTTCCCTGTCATGTGCTTAGAGCACCCACTATCCAAATACCATTGCTGGTTAGATGTTGGATAGGTCTTCACCTGCACATGAGACAATTCATTTGTTTTTGACCCAGTTTACCTTGGGCCTAGGTTGATAACCTTTAAATTCTGAAATGAAAGACATCCCGGGTTGACTCTTATATCCTTCAGGATGATATCTCCTTGGAGGTATAATCCATTCAGTATAAGGGTTAAAGATTTGGGATGAAGGACCCTTAGGATTCAATTTTGATTTGCCTTTGAAAAATTTTCCAGAGCTCTGACCTCTGTTCGAAGATCTTGGAGCTGCGTTCGATGATCTAGGGTCAGATCGTCGAGCTCCATTCGACGGTCGACTATGGCTGAGGTCAGGTATTTGAGATCGTCGACCTGCGTTCGACGACTTTGGCTGAGATCGTCGATCTGCGTTAGACGATTTTGCCTGAGATCGTCGAGCTGCGTTCGGCGATCGTCGACCTCCGTTTGATGATTTCTGCTGGGACTTGGTTTTCTGAGGCAGATCAGAATTTTTCCTAGCAACCTCTACAACTCCCTTTCCTTTGTCAGAAATGAATTTGATTGGAGTTGTTAGGACTATAGGTTGGCTGGATGAAGCACCCAAGCCCAGTGTACTGTTGAATCTGGAGTTCACTGTGCTTGTGATGTCCATCAGCTTGATGCTTCTCCCATTAAGGGATTCTTCAACCTTCTTGGCCTCAGAGTGCTCACTTTTCAGTGTAGCTATCTGTTCCCTACAGCTCTCCAACTCCTGAGAGAGTTTGAGGTTTTCTGTCTTTAAAGTATTGTGTTCAGATAATTGATTTCTGAGAGAGATAATTTCTTTCTCAGACTTTAGCAGGTCTAAACACAGTGCTTTAAATTCAGATTTAAAATCATGTGAACTAAAATCAAAAGAACTAATTACCTGATCTTCTTCAGGTTGAGTCTTTGAGTCTGACTCTGACTCTTCTTCCTCTGAGTTATGCTGTGAGGCATTGATTGCCATCATGCAGAACTCATTTTCTTCTGCATCATCCTCATCATCACTGGAGCTGGATGAGGCTTCTGACTCTTCTTCTGTCTCACTCCAGGATTCAGCAACAAACCCTTTTCTTGTATGCTTATTTTTGCTTGATGAGGTTTTCCCATTGCCATTCCTCTTGAAGTCTTTCTCCTTTCTTCTTTCTTTCCTGTCCCTTCTGTCCTTGTTCTTGTTCTCTGGACAGTCAGGAACTATGTGCCCTGGTTTCCTGCAACCAAAGCAAATAATGTCTTTATTATTACTAATGGACTTGTCATACCTTGGCTTATCCTGCTCCTTGTATGATCTTCTTCTGAAGTCCTTTCTGGACATCTTGTAGAATCTTTTGCCCAGCAGACTGAGTAGTTCATCATTGCCTGTGGCTTTATCTTCAGGCAGATCTTCAGTTGCCTTGAATGCTATAGTCTTCTCTTTTCTTGTGGCTGGTGAGGCAGCCTTCTGTTCTTCCTCTCTATTTTTGATGAGTAGCTCATAAGATTTGAGATTACCCAATAGAGCTTTAGTGGTGATCTCATTTAGACTTCTGGCATCCTTAATTGGCCAGATTCTTGAATCCCAAGTGCTGGGGAAGCACATTAGGATCTTGTCATTAAGTTCAGTTAGAGAGATCTCTTTGTCTAATGTCCTGAGTTCACTGACAATTAGACTTAGTCTGTTGTACATATCTCCCACTAACTCAGTTTCTCCCTTTTTGAAATTCTCATATTGAGAGATGAGATGGGATCTTCTATCCTTTCTCTCATCACCTGAGCCTGAGACTATTTCTGAGAGTTTGTCCCAAATTTTCTTGGCTGAATTACATTCAGCTACCTTTTGAAATATGTCATCAGACATTGTCTAGGCCAAGATGTTCATAGTCTTGGCATCAGCTACCTTCCATCTCTTGATATCAACATCTGTTCCTGATGGAGGTGGAACAGCATTTGTGCTGGAATTCTTTGGGGGACTTGGGCACAATGTCAAAACAGAGTTAAAAATGTCTTCGTCAATAGAATTCATGTACAGCCTAATCCTTGCTTTCCAAAGTGCAAACTTGGATAGATTGCACACTGGAGGTCTGGTGCTAGCATAATCTTTGTTTTGGGCCATGATTTGTGAAAAAAGAAATCTAATAATAAAATACAAAAGGAAGTAGATCTAACTTGGGATCTTTGGGTTCAGGTGTTAGCCTGTACAACCAATCAGGTATTGTATGTTTAACCAACCTCGCTCTGATACCAATTGAAAGATCAGTTAGATCTGATATACTCTAGAGGGGGGTGAATAGAGTATATGGTGCTTTGAAACTTTTTACAACAGTTGTTGTAAAATGTGTGAGCAGGGAAGCAATAATTAATCTAATCACAGTACTAAGTTAAACAAAAGCTAAGCACAGAAAAATCAAGGCCAGAAACAAAAATGAAAACAAGCAGAACCAGAAGACACAAGGAAATATAGTGGTTCCCCTAAACTTGGGTACATCCACTCTTCTACCACCCTAGGTAGGAATCCACTACAGGATGAGTTGATCAGGTGTCCTGGGAACCAATGAGCTTTTGATAAGGTGCTCAAAAACCAAAGCAGATTTTTTGATCAGGTGTCTTGCCACCAATGAGCTTTTGACAAGGTGCTCAAAAACCAAGCTCAAACTTTGAAGGGAGTTTGAGAAACCCTTTACAGAGAGGGGGTGAGAGGGTGATGGAAGTCTTCTCTTTCTCAAACAACTGAGAAGACTATGTGGATTGTTGATGTCAAAGCTCCCCCTGAATCCTTGAGATCTTCAGGAAGAAAAGCTTTGCAGAGGGTGATAGGCCTTCAAAGATTGAACTCCAGCAATGGATGATTTCAGCAATAGCTGAAATGTTGAATGACTGGAGTCTTGAAAAATGTTGGCCTTGAACACTTTGAAAACTAAAGAGATCTGAAGATTTTTGAAAGCTTGATCTCCTTGGATGAGTGTTCTTCAGAATTCTTTTTGACAGAATATTTTTTGAATGTGTTTCTGTAATCTCTGTTCTATGTATCTCTGAGTGATTCAAAAATTCTGCCTTTTATTCTCTGGTACAAAATAGAATAACATTCTCTGTCAAGTAGCCGTTGGCCTGCATTAATTGCATCCTTAATTGCAAAATCTCTTCTAAAGGAAAGTCCATAGAAATATTCCTTGAAAAATCCCTTGAAAGTTGGTCCAGAAATGAATGAAAACGGCTAGGAAATCTCTGAATTAATTGCAGAATAACTACTTGACTGATTTGAATTTGAATTTAGAATCATCCTGGAAGTTATCTGAAATCGTCGAACTGAGCTCTGCTATCGTCGAGCTGAGCTCAGCGATCTGGAAACATACAGCAGCAAAATATCATCGATCTGAGCTCAAAGATCGTCGAACTGAGCTCAGAGATAAAGATCCAAAGCAGAGTCCAAATCGTCGACCTGAGCTCACCGATCGTCGAACTGAGTTCGACGATATAATGAGGTTGAGCTCAGCGATCGTCGAATGGAGTTCGACGATCTGTCGAAGTTGAGCTAGACGATCGTCGACCGGAGTTCGACGAATCGTCGTGCTGAGCTCGACGATATGACTTCGTCTCCAAACACAAAATCTTGGTCTTCAGGGCAGCTTCCAAACCTAGACTTCTAACCCTTAGACTCAATTCTAATTGACCTATTAAACTATACAGGAGGTCAAGCAAAGGTTCCTAGAGACATAGTGATCCTGACCCAAATTAGTAATAGGGTGTTCCAACAATCTCCCCCTATTTGGGTTAGGATTACTATTTACAGACTTTGGATAATCAGAACTTGTCACCTTACAATATCATTTCTTCTCTTTTCCTTTAACCATTTTAATCTCTCTGTTAGGATTGAGGGCTTCCTTCTTAGATCTGGTGTAATCTGCTGCACCTAGAGATGTTTGCTGTTTAAGCATGGGAACCACTGCATCAGGATACAATTCCATATATCTGTCAGCATCAAAGAATTTACTTGAAGCATATCTCTCTAGCTCTTTTTGTCTCTGTTCAGACATTGTTGAAATATTGGAAGAATCTATTCCTTGTTCTCTAGCATTTTTAATTTGATCAAGTGCAGCTAGTTCTTTTAACCTTGCAGTCCAAGCAGCTGGATTGTTTTCAGGATCCTCAAAGGGTACATGTGGTTCATACCTGTTGGAGGGATTGTCTTGAGGAGGCCTGGCAGACACAGTTTCTTTCAGCTTGTAAGGGAAAGGACCAGATATTGTATCTGAAGAAATTTGTCCTCCCCTAGAATATGGGTGCTGCCTGGAGTATCCTTTGGAATAGACTTGAATGTCTCTTTGATTACCTCTATATCCTCCTCTCCTAAAATGTGAACCCCTGGATTGGCTTTCCCTGTGGTAGGATCTGGCATGAGGTTGATAGGGAGCCTGACTTCTGGCTGGGGGTTGAGCTGCAGAGCTTCCACCTGCACCTACATCAGGAGGAGGTGGTGGAGGAGGATGAGAGTGCTGGAATTGGGAGGAGCCCTTCTCATATTTTCTCTTTTTCTTCATTGTTTTCAGCTGGTTCTTGGAGTATTGCATCCAGTGTTCAGTGATTGGGCAGTCATGTAGAATGTAATATGGGATATCATTGTTATCCTTAACTTTAGCAGGAGGTACCCTCTTCATTGCTTTGATCCTTGCCTTTCTTTTCCTGGCAATGGTAGCAGAAGAGTCATCAGAGTCTGTTCTAAATTCATCACTCTCAGAACTCTGGTCATCATAGAGAGCATCTATTTTCTTCATTAGATCCTTCTTGAGTTGAACAGAGGCAGATGAGGCAGAAGATGTAGCAGCAGGTGTTGAGATGGTAATAGCAGAAATAGCAGCAGATGTTGAAACAGAAGCAGAAATGATAGCAGCAGATATTGAAGGTGTTGCACTAGGAGGTGAAGCAGAAACAACAATAGCAGCAGCAGTAGGCTCTGGAGAGGTGACAACAGCAGTAACAGTCTCACTTACAGTAACAGACACAGAAGGAATATCATCAGGGACTGCAGAAGGCTCAAATTCAGGTGCCTCTGTCATCAGAATGTCCTTGGAAATTGGTTCATCAGAAACAATAGGAACTTCAACAGCAATATCAACATTCTCAGAAGAAACAACAATCCTTTCTTCAGAAGCAGCAGCATCAACATTTTCATCATTTTCAGCAGCAGCAATTACTGAATTTACAAAGGAGGTGATAATACTAGGGTCACAGCAGGAAAAAGGCACAAGTGTCTTGGATAAATCTTCTGGAGGCTGGAGAGCATTGACCTCTGGCAGACAGCTGAAGTAAGCAGAATCAAAAACTGACAGCATAGACCTGAGGTCTATTGCAAGGACTGCAGCAGCAGGAGGAACTTGTGCTTGAGGTACAGCAACAACAGCAAGAGGAGGAGCAGCAGAAGAAGCAGGAGTAACAGTAGTAGCAGCAACATGAAGATTCACTTCATATGGCATCTCCCCCTGCCTAGATGCAGACATGTCTGGATCAAGGCACACTGCTGTAGGTGCTGCCTGAGGGAAGAGGGAAGAGAGCCTGGCAGAAAGGGTTGCCACTGACAGGTGGAGTGGATCCAAGGAGGTCTCCAACAGCAGAGAGAGCCTGGGGGCAAGCAGCTCATACAGCCTATCTACAAGGGCAGAGATGTCTACTTGCTCAAGAGCTGGAGCAGAGGTAGAAGGTATAGGAGCAGCTGAAGGTTCTAGAAGTGGAGAGCTGGAGTAGGGTGGAAGGGATGGCTGAGGTGTTGGCAAGGTGGATATGGAGGATAGAGGGATAGAGATAGATGGGGTGAATGTGGGTTGATCTATGATTTGGTGTAGGAGGTCTTGAAATGAAGTGGAGGATGAGGGTAGCTCAGGAGGAGAGGATGGGGAATCATCCATAAAGGAATCATCAAGTAGGGTAAAGGATGGATGAGAGGGTGATGAGGTGACATCTGGTGGAGGGTAGGAGAATAGGGGATGGAATTAATCTTCTGGTGGTAGTAGATTAGGTACTGGAGAAGGTGTGGATGTTGGAGATGGGCTGGATATGATGATGGTGGATGGAGCTGGAATGGTGGATGGTAGGGGAAGGGATGGAATTGGAGGAGGAGGAGAGGTAGCAACAGCGGACAGGTCATCTACAGGGGCAGAGACCTGTGGAGGAGTGACTCTGGGAGTCCTTGTGCCTGAAGCAGTATTAGAGGAGGGCCTGCTAGGCTTGCTGATTTGCCTATCCCACTTTCCAAAGAGAGCACAGGACAATCTCTTGGAGGCATTGATATGAACTCCAGAGGAGACCAGCAGGGCAGGGCACCTGTGCTGCAGAAATACTCCAATAATTCTCCCAAAGTTGACAAATTTTTTGTTGATTTTCTTCTTGATGAGGTCAAAGATAACCTCTCTCCAATTCAGATTCTTCTTATCCACAAGAGCTCCCATGAGACAGAGCTGATATCTTGATATTGTATCATGGGCTGAGTGCTTATCCAGTAGCACCTTCCCAACAATATCTGCCAGGAACCTATATTCTACAGACAGATTCCTTTTAAAGAGCTTGCTAGGGTTTCCCTCTGAATGACCCATTCTGGCAAGCAGTTCAGAAAACTCATCTCCAGATAATTCAGCAGAATCTTCTCCATTTCTCAACTCAAAGACTTCTGTTAGAATGGTTGAGGTCAAGGGTACCTGAGTTCCAGCTATAGACCCAACAATGGTGTTGTTATATTGATTATGGGCAGTATAAACCCACACCTTTATTTCATCAGAAGCCAACTTGATCCTGGTGGTCATTATTGCTCTCAGATTCTGGTCCTTGAACAAACCCAGTATATCTTGAAAAATCTGGTCAGTCATGCTGAAGGATTCTATATCAATATCAAACTCAGCATCAAACTTCATTGCAGCAAGAACAGCAACTGGCACAGCCATTGGTACCTGCAAAAACTCAACAAACAAAACGACCAAGTGTATAACTGTTTGGAGGGAAAGAAGATTCCTGCAGAGAAATCGAAAGCGCAAAAGAGAACGACGGCAAAAAATGAGTTTTATATTAGGGTTCGACGCAGAATTAGAAAGATCATTGAACTCAGTTCGACGACCGAGGCTTCTAAAGGAACTGAAGAGTCTTCAACATCGTCGATCTCCGTTCGACGATATTAGAGAGCGTCGAGCTCCGTTCGACGATCGTTCAGAGAACATAATCGTCGAGCGCCGTTCGACGATCGTTGACCGGAAGAGATAGTTCATACTATCTGAGAAACGCTGAACTCAGTTCGACGATTTAGGAAATCGTCGATCTCCGTTCGACGATCTTGGGGCAAATCGTCGAGCGCAGTTCAAAGATCAGAAAAATTCTAGACACTAAGAAAAAATCAGAATGTTTGTCTAGTCTTGGTCAATTTTTAGGCTTTCAAAATCTAGGAGATTATTTAAGACTTCCTCCATCTAACATTCCTAACGGATTTTGGAAGAATGTGTGTTTCTTTTCATCCAAGGGCTTGGTGAAAATATCTCCCCTTTGTATATCAGTTGGGATATATTGTAGTTAAATTTTATTCTTTTCAACATTATCCCTTAAGAAATGATGCGTAATCTCTATGTGTTTTGTCCTACTATGGAGGAATCGATTTTGAGCTATGGAAATAGCACTTGTGTTATCACAAAAGATTTTAGACTTCTCTAAGTTGTAGCCATAGTCTAGTAGTTGGTTTTGAATCCACAAGATTTGTGAACAACAACTGCCTGCAGCCATATATTCAGCTTCAGCAGTTGAAGTTGACACAGATGTTTTTTTCTTACAAAACCATGAGACAAGTCTGTCACCAAGGAACTGACAAGTTCCACTGGTGCTTTTCCTGTCAATTCTGCATCCAGCATAATCAGCATCTGAGAATCCAGTTAAATCAAATGCTGAATCCTTTGGATACCAGAGACCTAGATTTGGACAACTTTTAACATACCTGAGAATCCTCTTTACTAAAGTTAAGTGTGACTCTCTAGGGCTTACTTGGAACCTAGCACATATACATGTAGCAAACATTATATCTGGTCTACTAGCTGTAAGATATAGTAAAGAGCCAATCATTTCTCTATATGTTGTCTGATCAACAAGTTTCCCATGTTCATCAGCATCCAATACAGCATTAGTAGACATGGGTGTTTTCATACAAGATGCCTCAGACATACCAAATTTCTTAACCAGTTCATTTGCATACTTGGTTTGAGAAATGAAGATGCCTTCAGCATGTTGCTTAACTTGCAATCCTAGGAAGAAGGATAGCTCACCAATGCTACTCATCTCAAATTTAGAATGCATTAGGTTGGAAAACCTTATGCACAATTTGGAGTCAGTAGAACAAAAAATGATGTCTACATAAATTTGTACTAGTAGGGTATGGGACTTATGGGTTCTAATGAAGAGTGTTTGGTCTACTCTACCCCTTACAAAACCATTTTCCAAGAGAAAGCATGCTAGGGTCTCATACCATGCTCTAGGAGCTTGCTTGAGACCATATAATGTTTTATTCAATCTAAAAACATAATCAGGATAAGTTGGAGAGATAAAACCTGGAGGTTGTCTGACATAAACTTCCTCTTTGATGTCTCCGTTCAAGAAAGCACTTTTGACATCCATCTGATATACTATGAAGCCTTTATGAGCTGCATTAGCTAGAAATATTCTGATGGCTTCTAATCTTGCAACAGGTGCAAAAGTCTGGTCATAGTCGATTCCTTTTTCTTGAGAGTATCCCTGAGCAACTAGCCTTGCCTTGTTCCTTATAATTACTCCTTGATCATCCAGTTTGTTTCTGAATACCCATTTTGTTCCAACAATGGAGTGATCCTTAGGATTTGGCACTAGTTCCCATACTTTGTTCCTCTCAAATTGGTGCAACTCCTCTTGCATTGCAATGATCCAGTGTGGATCTTGCTCTGCATCTTGAATGGACTGAGGTTCAATTTGAGATAGGAAGCAGGTGTGCAATAGGTTTTGGTTCACCTGATTTCTGGTTTGCACACCAGCTGAGATTTCTCCAATTATTTGGGAAATTGGATAGTCTCTTGATGTTACTAAATCAACAGGGGGTGTTGATTGTTCACCAACCTGTGTTGTTGTTTCCTCTTGTGGTACAACAACTGGCTCTTCAAGTTGTTCTTCAAGGTGTTGAGCATTTCCTTCATCTTCACTACTTTCATCCTCTTGAGTAACCTGTAACTTGTTCAAGTCTTCAACTAGAGAATTTTCCTGCAAAGGTTCTATGGTAGAAGAATTCTTCTCCTTGAAAGACATGTTAGTTTCATCAAATGAAATGTGAACAGATTCCTCAACTTTCAAAGATGATTTATTATAGACCCTATAGGCCTTGCTGATCATGGAGTATCCCAGAAACACTCCTTCATCAGCTTTGGCTTGAAATTTTGCTAAATATTTCTTGTCATTATTGTGAATGTAGCAAATACAACCAAAGACTCTAAAATAGTCAACTTTAGGTTTCTTCTCTTTGAGTAATTCATAGGGAGTCTTTCCCTTTAGTTTATGTATCAGACTTCTGTTCAGCACATAGTTGGAGGTGTTCACTGCCTCTGCCCAGAAGGATAGAGGTAGATGAGCATCTGCCAACAATGTAGGGGCAGATTCAATAAGGGTTCTATTTTCCCTTTCAGCTAACCCATTTTGTTGAGGAGTTCTAGGAGCTGAGAAAGTATGCCTGATCCCTTCACTCTGACAGAACTCTTGCATAAGAAGAGAATCAAACTCTGTCCCATGATCACTTCTGATCAGGGCAATGTGAGTATTGAACTCAATCTGTATACATTTGAGAAACTCTGTCAGACACTTAAAGTTATCAGACTTCTTCCTTAGAAAGAACACCCAAGTGAATCTAGAGAAGTCATCTACAACTAGTAAAGTGTAGGATTTCCCTCCTAGGCTTTGTACTGTGATGGGTCCAAAAAGATCCATGTGTAACAGATACAATATCCTAGGTGAATCACTCTTATTAAGTGACTTAAAGCTATTTTTAGTTTGCTTGCCTAATTGAGAGGCCCTGCAGAGTCCTTCCTTCTTGTAGGGGCCAGAAGGTAGTCCTCTAACAAGGTTGTCCTTGGATAGCCTAGCAATAGTTCTAAGGTTTAGGTGTCCTAATCTCTTATGCCATAAAATATTGGGTCTACAGACAGAATTAAACAAGCAGATATCTATATCAGTTGAAAGAAAATATACTCGGTAGATGTTACCTTTCCTTTTACCTGTCAACACAGTTGTGTTGTCCTCTGACTTGATTTTGCACAAGGCTTTACTGAAGGTCACCTGGTAGCCTTCATCACACAGCTGAGTGATGCTAATTAGGTTGTGCTTCAGTCCTTCCACATAAGCTACCTTCTTGAAAGTTACTGAACCAATCTGGACTGCACCATATCCTTTAGTCTGCCCAAAGTTTGAATCACCAAAGATAACTTTGGGTCCAAGCTTGGCTCTGAAGGATGTGAGGTTGTCCTTGTTCCCTGTCATGTGCTTAGAGCACCCACTATCCAAATACCATTGCTGGTTTGATGTTGGATAGGTCTTCACCTGCACATGAGACAATTCATTTGTTTTTGACCCAGTTTACCTTGGGCCTAGGTTGATAACCTTTAAATTCTGAAATGAAAGACATCCCAGGTTGACTCTTATATCCTTCAGGATGATATCTCCTTGGAGGTATAATCCATTCAGTATAAGGGTTAAAGATTTGGGATGAAGGACCCTTAGGATTCAATTTTGATTTGCCTTTGAAAAATTTTCTAGAGCTCTGACCTCTGTTCGACGATCTTGGAGCTGCGTTCGACGATCTAGGGTCAGATCGTCGAGCTCCGTTCGACGGTCGACTATGGCTGAGGTCAGGTATTTGAGATCGTCGACCTGCGTTCGATGACTTTGGCTGAGATCGTCGATCTACGTTCGACGATTTTGCCTGAGATCGTCGAGCTGCGTTCGGCGATCATCGATCTTCATTTGGCGATCGTCGACCTCCATTCGACGATTTCTGCTGGGACTTGGTTTTCTGAGGCAGATCAGAATTTTTCCTAGAAACCTCTACAACTCCCTTTCCTTTGTTAGAAATGAATTTGATTGGAGTTGTTAGGACTATAGGTTGGCTGGATGAAGCACCCAAGCCTAGTGTACTGTTGAATCTGGAGTTCACTGTGCTTGTGATGTCCATCAGCTTGATGCTTCTCCCATTAAGGGATTCTTCAAGATTCTTGGCCTCAGAGAGCTCACTTTTCAGTGTAGCTATCTGTTCCCTACAGCTCTCCAACTCCTGAGAGAGTTTGAGGTTTTCTGTCTTTAAAGTATTGTGTTCAGATAATTGATTTCTGAGAGAGATAATTTCTTTCTCAAACTTAAGCAGGTCTAAACACAGTTCTTTAAATTCAGATTTAAAATCCTCTGAACTAAAATCAAAAGAACCAATTACCTGATCTTCTTCAGGTTGAGTCTCTGAGTCTGACTCTGACTCTTCTTCCTCTGAGTTGTGTTGTGAGACATTGATTGCCATCATGCAGAGCTCCTTTTCTTCTACATCATCCTCATCATCACTGGAGCTGGATGAGGCTTCTGACTCTTCTTCTGTCTCACTCCAGGATTCAGCAACAAACCCTTTTCTTGTATGCTTATTTTTGCTTGATGAGGGTTTCCCATTGCCATTCCTCTTGAAGTGTTTCTCCTTTCTTCTTTCTTTCCTGTCCCTTCTGTCCTTGTTCTTATTCTCTGGACAGTCAGGAACTATGTGCCCTAGTTTCCTGTAACCAAAGCAAATAATGTCTTTATTATTACTAATGGACTTATCATACCTTGGCTTATCCTGCTTCTTGTATGATCTTCTTCTGAAGTCCTTTCTGGCCATCTTGTAGAATTTTTGGCCAGCAGACTGAGTAGTTCATCATTGCCTGTGGCTTTATCTTCAGGCAGATCTTCAGTTGCCTTGAATGTTATGGTCTTCTCTTTTCTTGTGGCTGGTGAGGCATCCTTCTGTTCTTCCTCTCTATTTTTGATGAGTAGCTCATAAGATTTGAGCTTACCCAATAATGCTTCAGTGGTGATCTCATTTAGACTTCTGGCATCCTTAATTGGCCAGATTCTTGAATCCCAAGTGCTGGGGAAGCACATTAGGATCTTGTCATTAAGTTCAGTTAGAGAGATCTCTTTGTCTAATGTCCTGAGTTCACTGACAATTAGACTTAGTCTGTTGTACATATCTCCCACTGACTCAGTTTCTCCCTTTTTGAAATTCTCATATTGAGAGATGAGATGGGATCTTCTATCCTTTCTCTCATCAGCTGAGCCTGAGACTATTTCTGAGAGTTTATCCCAAATTTCCTTGGTTGAATTACATTCAGCTACCTTTTGAAATATGTCATCAGACATTGTCTGGGCCAAGATGTTCATAGCCTTGGCATCAGCTACCTTCCATCTCTTGATATCAGCATCTATTCCTGATGGAGGTGGAACAGCATTTATGCTGGAATTCTCTTGGGGACTTGGGCACACTGTCAAAACAGAGTTAAAAATGTCTTCGTCAATAGAATTCATGTACAGCCTAATCCTTGCTTTCCAAAGTGCAAACTTGGATAGATTGCACACTGGAGGTCTGGTGCTAGCATAATCTTTGTTTTGGGCCATGATTTGTGAAAACAAAATCTAATAATAAAATACAAAAGTAAGTAGATCTAACTTGGGATCTTTGGGTTTAGGTGTTAGCCTGTACAACCAATCAAGTGTGGTATGTTTAACCAACCTCGCTCTGATACCAATTGAAAGAGCAGTTAGATCTGATATACTCTAGAGGTGGGTGAATAGAGTATATGGTGCTTTGAAACTTTTTACAACAGTTGTTGTAAAATGTGTGAGCAGGGAAGCAATAATTAATCTAATCACAGCACTAAGTTAAACAAAAGCTAAGCACAGAAAAATCAAGGCCAAAAACAAAAATGAAAACAAGCAGAACCAGAAGACACAAGGAAATATAGTGGTTCCCCTAAAATTGGGTACATCCACTCTTCTACCACCCTAGGTAGGAATCCACTGCAGGATGAGTTGATCAGGTGTCATGGGCACCAATGAGCTTTTGATAAGGTGCTCAAAAAACAAAGCAGATTTTTTGATCAGGTGTCTTGCCACCAATGAGCTTTTGACAAGGTGCTCAAAAATCAAGCTCAAACTTTTGAAGGGAGTTTGAGAAACCCTTTACAGAGAGGGGGTGAGAGGGTGATGGAAGTCTTCTCTTTCTCAAACAACTGAGAAGACTATGTGGATTGTTGATGTCAAAGCTCCCCCTGAATCCTTGAGATCTTCAGGAAGAAAAGCTTTGCAGAGGGTGATAGGCCTTCAAAGATTGAACTCCAGCAATGGATGATTTCAGCAATAGCTGAAATGTTGAATGACTGGAGTCTTGAAAAATGTTGGCCTTGAACACTTTGAAAACTAAAGAGATCTGAAGATTTTTGAAAGCTTGATCTCCTTGGATGAGTGTTCTTCAGAATTCTTTTTGACAGAATATTTTTTGAATGTGTTTCTGTAATCTCTGTTCTGTGTATCTCTGAGTGATTCAAAAATTCTGCCTTTTATTCTCTGGTACAGAATAGAATAACATTCTTTGTCAAGTAGCCGTTGGCCTGCATTAATTGCATCCTTAATTGCAAAATCTCTTCTAAAGGAAAGTCCATAGAAATATTCCTTGAAAAATCTCTTGAAACTTGGTCCAGAAATGAATGAAAACGGCTAGGAAATCTCTGAATTAATTGTAGAATAACTCCTTGACTGATTTGAATTTGAATTTAGAATCATCCTGGAAGTTATCTGAAATCGTCGAACTGAGCTCTGCTATCGTCGAGCTGAGCTCAGCGATCTGGAAATATACAGCAGCAAAATATCGTCGATCTGAGCTCAAAGATCATCGAACTGAGCACAGAGATAAAGATCCAAAGCAGAGTCCAAATCGTCGACCTGAGCTCACCGATCGTCGAACTGAGTTCGACGATATAATGAGGTTGAGCTCAGCGATCGTCGAATGGAGTTCGACGATCTGTCGAAGTTGAGCTAGACGATCGTCAACCGGAGTTCGACGAATCGTCGTGCTGAGCTCGATGATATGACTTCGTCTCCAAACACAAAATCTTGGTCTTCAGGGCAGCTTCCTAACCTAGACTTCTAACCCTTAGACTGAATTCTAATTGACCTATTAAACTATACAGGAGGTCAAGCAAAGGTTCCTAGAGACATAGTGATCCTGACCCAAATTAGTAATAGGGTGTTCCAACACATACCCTTCTGACTGACCACTCTTTGAGTCTCCAAAAATCACCTTTGGTCCTAGCTTGGACTTATAGTTGGTGAGATTTGCTTTGCTGACAGTCATGTGCTTGGAGCAGCCACTGTCTACGTACCATGTCTGACTTAGCCTTGGACAGTTCTTCACCTGTACCTGCATCAAAAAATAAAGCTCAATTGTTCTTGACCCAGGTTACCTTGGGTCCTTGGTTTGGTTGAAAAGTAAAACTAGAAATGACTGATAATGCAGGTTGAGACTTATACCCTAGAGGGTGATATCTCCTAGGTGGAATTATCCAATCAGCTACTGGATTAAATGTCTTATTAGTAGTTTTAAAATTTCTATAGGAGAAATTATTTATATTTGGTCGTTCTGGGATCGATGAATTATTGTAAGTTCGTCGACCAGAGTTCGACGAATGGGCATGAGATCGTCGACCTCCACTCAAAGTATGACCATGGTCACTTTCTTCGTCCCACGTTCATCGACCTCTGCTCGACGAATCGTACACAGTTCGTCGATCGCAGTAGGACGAATAATTATTTCTGAAGTTTGCGTTCAGCGTTCGTCGATCAGGGTTCGACGATCTTGCAGGATATCATCGATCTAGGTTCGAGGAATTCTGCTGAACTTGGTTTTTAACAGCTTTCTTCTATTTTCTGTTGCTATTGTCTAGGGGATTTGACTTGTTTTCTTATCTGGATTTTTCAGTTAGTTTCTCTTTACCTTTAGCAGTGATAAACTTTATGGGAGTGGAAAGTATATTATTCTTTATTATGGGGGGTAAACCTGATGAGGCACCCAAGCCCAGCCTGCCATTTAATTTGGCATTTACTGTGCTTGTGATATCCATCAGCTTGAGACTTCTCCCATTGAGAGATTGCTCAAGTTGTTTTGCCTCACATAATTCAGATTTTAACTTGATTATCTGTTCATTAACTAGAGTCAATTGGTCAGTTAGTTTTCTATTTTCTGTGCTGACAAATTCAAGGTTTTCTAGTCTACTCCTTAGGGTTTTTATCTCTTTCTCAGAGTTTATTAGATCCATGCACATGGTTTTAAACTATACTTTAAACAAATCAGAATTGAAATCAAAACTAGAAATCACCTGATTAGCCTCTGAGTCTGAGGCACCTTCATCTTTAGAGTCCTCTTCTGATCCACAGTTGCTTCTGGAGGCATCTATTGCCATTAGGCACACCTCCTCGGATCTGGCTTCTTCCTCTTCTTCACTGGAGCTGGAGGAGGATGTTTCCTCTTCTGTGTCACTCCAGGACTCAGCAACAAATCCTTTGTCCTTCCTTTTATACTTGTTGGAGGAGGGTCTGCTGCTTTGTTTTCTTCTGGAATCCTTGTCCCTGCCCTTGTCCTTTTTCTGATTCTCTGGGCATTCTGAAATATACTGCCCTGGCTTTCTGCATCCAAAACACACAACCTCCTTAGTTGGTGTCTTATCATATTTGGGTTTATCATCCTGCCTGGATGATTTTCTTCTAAAGTCCTTTCTTGCCATTTTGTAGAATCTTTTGACAAAAAAGGCTCATTAACTCTTCATTGGAGGTAGATGTTTCACTGTCTTCAGAAGCTTTGAGGGCCAAGCTGTGCTCCTTCCTAACTGGGGTAGTTGCCTTCTGTTCTGCTGCCTCTCTTGATTTGACAAGGTGCTCATATGACTTCAGCTTGCCTAGCAGAGATTCTGTTGAGATCTCATTGAGGCTTCTGGATTCTTTGATTGGACAGATTCTCGAGTCCAACTAACTGGGGAAACACATCAATATCTTGTCATTCACCTCAGTTAAGGTGATGTCCTTGTCAAGAGTCTTGAGTTCACTGATGATTGAACTTAATCTATTGGACATCTCAGCCACTGATTCTGTCTCATCCTTTTTGAAATTCTCATAGAGAGAAATGAGACTGGATCTCCTATCCTTTCTTTCATCAGCTGAGCCTGCTACCATTTGATTGAGAGAGTGCCAAATAGCCTTGGCTGAGGTGCACTCAGCCACCTTCTGAAATATGTCATCTGACATTGTTTGGGCCAGAATATTCATAGCCTTTGCATCAGCCATCTTGGCTTTCTTATAGGCTTCAGTATTGTCTGGAGGTGGTACTGCACTCAGATTAGTTGATGTGTTGGCAAAAGTTGTAGGAGCTGGAGGAACACCTGTTGAAATGACAGAGAAAATATCCTCATCAATGGAGTTCATATATAATCTGATTCTTGCCTTCCAGATGGAAAACTTATTAAGATTGCACACTGGAGGTCTGATGCTTGTATAATCCTTGTTTTGGGTCATGTCTGTGATAAGGATAAGTCCAATAACAGAATAAAAAAGAAAAGAGATCTAACCAAGGGATCTTTGGGTTGAGGTGTTAGCCTGTACAACCAATCAGGTATGGTATGTTTAACTAACCTGCCTCTGATACCAATTGAAAGTGCAGCTAGATCTGATATACTCTAGAGGGGGGGGGGTGAATAGAGTATATGGTGATTTTAAAACTTTTACAACTACTGTTGTATTTTAGGTGTGTGTATGTGTGTGCAGGGAAGCAAATAAAATAAACCAACAAGCAGCAATGGACTAATCACAGCACATTCACAGAGCAAGGCCAGAAAACAAAAGGAAAAGAAAACAACCAGATGACACAAGAATTTTATAGTGGTTCCCCAAATCTGGGTAGTCCACTCTTCTACCACCCTGGTAGGAATCCACTGCAGGAAGGGGTTGATCATGTGTCCTGGCACCAATGGGGTTTTGATCAGGTTCCCAAAAACCAAACCCTCAAGTCTTTTGGTGGGAGACTTGCAACCAGAATAATTTTGAAGGGAATTAAAACCCTGTACAGAGGTGGAGTGAGAGGGTGATGAGGTCTTCTCTTTCTTAAATCAAATGAGAAGACTTGTGGAATGTTGTTTAGCAGCTTTGCTCCCCTTGAGATGTAGAATGGATCAGGAAGAATACTGGAGCACTGCTTCAGGGTGATAGGTCTTCAAAGACCCAGATTTCCTGGTCCAGAGAAAGTCTTCAGGAACTTCTTGCAACTGATATGAATGTATTGTTTTGAAGTTCTCCTGAGTAAAAGCAGATGAAGAAGACTCGTGATATTGATGTAATGTTCTTCTTCTTCTACTTCTAGATCAATTTCTCTCTGAGCCAAGAATGAATTCTTTTTCTTGTGTTGTCTGAATCACTGTCTCTGCTTTTTTTTCTTGTTGTCTGTTGTTGTATCTGTATATCTTCTTGTGTCGGTATATCTCTATCTGTCATAGAAAAACCTTAGAATTTTGAATGTCGAGCAGTAATGACAGACAGCTGGAAAGGAAGCAGCAATTAATTATTTCCCCAACTGTTTCCATGGGAAAACGGCATGTAATAACCCAGAATTAACTGTGCATCCTAATGGTAGTATACTGTGAAGAACTGTCATTAATTGTCCAGGAATCAGCGCCATGGAATGAGATGGGAACGGAAGAAGACCTTGTCTGGAATCGTCGACCGAAGAACAGAATTCGTCGAGCTGAGTCTTGAATTCGTCGAGCTAAGCTGAGTTCGTCGAGCTGACAGTCTTCATTCGTTGAATAGACAATCTTCAATATCAGACAAACATTATTCGTAGAGCAGAGAACCAAATTCATCGAGCAGAGAATAAACTTCGTCGACCTGAGAAAAGTTCTGGACTTGGACAAAATACTCTGCATCTGCTGAAATGCTGTGTCGACACAAAATGGTGTCGACAGATTGATCTTGGTGTCGACACAACTCCTCTGGTGTCGACAGATTGGTCTAGTTGTCGACACAAATCCTCTGGTGTCGACACAAGCTGGTGTCAACTGAAATCCTGGGTGTCGACACAAATCGTCTAGTGTCGACACAAGCCCTAAGTGTCGACACAGATTCTCTGAGCACAAAAATCGTCGAGTAGAGATTAGCATTCGTCGACTTGAGAAGCTGTGAACTTGAGGTCCAAGTTCATCAAGCTCAGAATATAATTCGTCGACCGAAGCATGGAGTTGGGCTTAGAGAAATTTGAAGTAGTCCTGAGAATGCTTGAAGTAGAACCTGGTGTTCGTCGAGCAAAGAACAAAGTTCGTCGAGCTCAGCACTGCGAATTATCTCACGATCGTCGAGCGCAGAGCTCCCTTCGTCGAGCTGAGTTCGACGAACGTCGAACTCATTTCACTTAGTCTGAAAAACTGATAGATCTGGAGTTCCTGATGGTTTTGAAGAAGGCTGGTCCATCTGAAGTTGAGATAGAGGACTGTCCTAGACTCTAAGATACAAACTTGACTCAGACTATACATGATGGGTCACATCCTAAGTCAGTGAACCTAGCTCAAATCAACTAGGGATCCAACACACTATAATACGCTGATCTTCCCGGCTAGTACGACCATTTACTTGTTGGCCAATTGAGAATAGAAGTACAACAAAAAGCTAGCAAGTCCACAAGTCACAACAATAATATCATATATATATATATATATATATATATATATATATATATATATATAATGAAAAGGTACAACAGTCCACAGTGAGTACAAAAAGAGAGAAGGGATTATGCCCATACATGCCAAAAAATGAATAATAATCTCTCTCTCACACTAAATCACTATGCGGAAGCAAACTCTAAATAAGCACACTCATCATCACCTGACGCTGAGCTATAGTACGTGGTATCTGCTCCTCAAGTCCTGCCACCTCATCCTACTGGTCGTACTGGTGCTCCAGCTTCTCGAGCTCCTAAAATTATACAGTGACAACCAACCATTAGTCATAAAGACTAAGCCATTATCATCCTCGCCCCACCCCCGCGACTCCTAGGCACCGAGCGGGAGGACGAAAGCGGAGCACAACAAAGCAGTATCAAAATGGAAGCATGTGACGGTGGATCTATTCTATCATGGATATATTTCTAACAGTTATGTCATTATATTATCAGTTTATATATAGCACATGCAAAGTAAGCAATACTGAAAGAAGAGTGCAGTAAATAAAGTAAAGAAAGAGTATAAAGTAAATTATCTACCGTTACACTAACATCACAAGAGTAACTTAACTTATATGAATTCTCATACAAACTTATAAGTTAAGGTTTCAGAAATATAACTTATCATATAAAAGAGATCATACTAATTTATATTATAAGGATATGCAATGCATATGCCTAAGTATATATGCATGTTATGATAAGTTATGCAGGTTATGATACATACAAGTGAAACACACACACCGAACTCTATGCATATAGACCTTTAGTTCCCTGGTTTTGGAAGCTATCTTCACTCCCAGGAGCCTCTGTAGTGGCCAACGGAGATAGTGGGTTGGGCCACCCCACTCCTAGGCGGGTATTCGCACTACCAGGCCTAGCCCTTACGTAAGCCTCTGAAGGACACAGCAGAGTCACCACGTACTAATGCTGACAAATCCACCAGTCTTTTCCTTGGCTAAGTGAGAACCACACTTGTCAAGTCAATTTAGCAACGTCGGTGCAAACGACCATCTAATATCGAACACCCACCACCTATATGCACCTGCAATTATGATAAAATAGATCTCCAAGCCATTGGCTCCCGGACTAACCCGTTCGTCGCAACAACCTTCCGAGCCACTGGCTCCCCAAACTAACTTGCACATTTCCACAACCACCGAGCCTACCGCTCGTAGGACAAAAACTAGTCCTGCATCCAAACATCCGAGCCTCCAGCTCGAAGGACAAAAACCCGTCCTGTATCCAAACATCCAAGCCTCCAGCTCGCAGGACAAAAACTCATCTTGTATCCAAACAACTGAGCCTCCACCTCGCAGGAAAAAACCTGTCCTGAATCCAAACATCCGAGCTTCTATCTCATAGGACAAAACCCATCCTATATCCAAGCATCCGAGCTTCCAGCTCGCAGGTCAAAACCCATCTAGAATCCCTCCAACCCTATACGGGTGAGTTTGTCACATTGTCCCCTTAAGCCATTAGACTACTCTTGTCTAATTCTTATTATATATACCAGCTTAGGGTTAAACCTTGGACTGCCCAAGACATGCTCGGTGAAGGGCTCTCGAGGGCACTAGGAACTACGATAGGCTGAATCCTAAAGCTCCCTTTCTCAAGGACACTTAATTTTTTGGTGTCTACCCATTATTAATACCGCAATCTTGTTATTGCTCTTGAGTAGGCCTAATGGTTAAAAGTACTTATTGGGAAGGACGACGATCTTTCGCCGACCGCTGTTATAATTGTTCTCTGGTGGCTTGCACTCTAACACTCATTACTATGTAATGACCTACTTGTGATCCCGACCAGTGTTTCAACTCCCCAATATAGTTCTCAATCCAACCACATATCATATCCCATGTGGGTCCTAGTATTATACGTTACTTTTGCTAAACGCAACACACGACCTAACATTAACCCATGTGATATGACTCTCAATCCCTTGGGCTAAATGCCCCTAAATATTTATCATGAGTTTATCTTATGTGTGAAGTTGACCTTTTATGATTTCACCATTTTTCTAAGTATTTAGGGTCTTAAATTAAATCATTTGATTTAGTGAGCTAGGTCACTTTGTATATGAACTACCCTATCCAATGGTCCAACGTGCCTAAGATAAACTCATGATCAACTTGATGAGTGGGCTGGCCCCACTTGATGGTCATAGACTCTATGACACCACTCAACATGGGTTGGGCCATGGTGGTGCCCTACTTGGGCTAATTGGTCCTATGTGTCAGTTTGACCACTCCAAGATCTGACCCACGATCGTCGAGTTTTCAACATCGTCGATCTCCGTTCGACGATATTGGAGAGCGTCGAGCTCCGTTCGATGCTCGTTCAGAGAACATAATCGTCGAGCACTCTTCGACGATCGTTGACCGGAAGAGATAGTTCATAATATCTGAGAGACGCTGAACTCAGTTTGACGATTTTTGGAAATCGTCGATCTCTGATCGACGATCTTGAGGCAAATCGTCGAGCGCAGTTCAGAGATCAGAAAAGCTCTAGACACTAAGAAAAATCAGTATGTTTGCCTAGTATTGGTCAATTTTTAATCTTTTAAAATCTTGGATATTATTTAAGGCTTCCTCCATCTAACATTCCTAACTGCTTTAGGAAGAAGCTGTGTTTCTTTTCATCCAAGGGCTTGGTGAAAATATCTCCCCTTTGTAAATCAGTTGGGATATATTGTAATTCAATTTTATTCTTTTCAACATTATCCCTTAAGAAATGATGTCTAATCTCTATGTGTTTTGTCCTAATATGGAGGACTGGATTTTGAGCTATAGAAATAGCACTAGTATTATCACAAAAGATTTTAGACTTCTCTAAGTTGTAGCCATAGTCTAGGAGTTGGTTTTGAATCCACAAGATTTGTGAACAACAACTGCCTGCAGCCATATATTCAGCTTCAGCAGTTGAAGTTGACACAGATGTTTATTTCTTATAAAACCAAGAGACAAGTCTGTCACCAAGGAACTGACAAGTTCCACTGGTGCTTTTCCTGTCAATTCTACATCCAGCATAATCAGCATCTGAGAATCCAGTTAAATCAAATGCTGAATCATTTGGATACCAGAGACCTAGATTTGGACAACTTTTAACATACCTGAGAATCCTCTTTACTAATGTTAGGTGTGACTCTCTACGGTTTACTTGGAACATAGCACATATACATGTAGCAAACATTATATCTGGTCTACTAGCAGTAAGATACAGTAAAGAGCCAATCATTTCTCTATATGTGGTCTGATCAATAGGTTTCCCATGTTCATCAGCATCCAATACAGCATTAGTAGGCATGGGTGTTTTCATACAAGATGCCTCAGACATACCAAATTTCTTAACCAGTTCATTTGCATATTTGGTTTGAGAAATAAAGATGCCTTTAGCATGTTGCTTGACTTGCAATCCTAGAAAGAAGGGTTGCTCACCCATGCTACTCATCTCAAATTTAGAATGCATTAGGTTGGAAAACCTTCTGCACAATTTAGAGTCAGTAGAACCAAAAATGATATCGTCTACATAAATTTGTACTAGTAAGGTATGAGACTTATGGGTTCTAATGAAAAGAGTTTGGTCTACTCTACCCCTTATAAAACCATTTTCCAAGAGAAAGCATGCTAGGGTCTCATACCATGCTCTAGGAGCTTGCTTGAGACCATATAATGCTTTGTTCAGTCTAAAAACATAATCAGGATAAGTTGGAGAGATAAAACCTGGAGGTTGTCTGACATAAACTTCCTCTTTGATGTCTCCATTCAAGAAAGCACTTTTGACATCCATCTGATATACCTTGAAGCCTTTGTGAGCTGCATAAGCTAGAAATATTTTGATGGCTTCCAATCTTGCAACAGGTGCAAAGGTCTGGTCGTAGTCTATTCCTTCTTCTTGAGAGTATCCCTGAGCAACTAGTCTTGCCTTGTTCCTTATAATTACTCCTTGATCATCCAATTTGTTTCTGAATACCCATTTTGTTCCAACAATTCAGTGATGCTTAGGCTTTGTCACTAGTTCCCATACTTTGTTCCTCTCAAATTGATGCAACTCCTCTTGCATTGCAATGATCCAGTGTGGATCTTGCTCTGCATCTTGAATGGACTGAGGTTCAATTTGAGATAGGAAGCAGGTGTGCAACAGGTTTTGGTTCACCTGATTTCTGGTTTGCACACCAGCTGAGATTTCTCCAATTATTTGGGAAATTGGATGGTCTCTTGATGTTACTAAATCAACAGGGGGTGTTGATTGTTCACAAACCTGTGTTGTTGTTTCCTCTTGTGGTACAACAACTGGCTCTTCAAGTTGTGCTTCAATGTGTTGAGCATTTTCTTCATCTTCACTGCTTTCATCCCTTTGAGTAACCTGTAACTTGTTCAGGTCTTCAACTAGAGAATGTTCCTGCAAAGGTTCTATGGTAGAAGAATTCTTCTCCTTGAAAGACATGTTAGTTTCATCAAATGAAATGTGAACAGATTCCTCAATTTTTAAAGATGATTTATTATAGACCCTATAAGCCTTGCTGATCATGGAGTATCCCAGAAACACTCCTTCATCAGCTTTGGCTTGAAATTTTGCTAAATATTTCTTGTCATTATTATGAATGTAGCAAATACAACCAAAGACTCTAAAATAGTCAACTTTAGGTTTCTTCCCTTTGAGTAATTCATAGGGAGTCTTTCCCTTTAGTTTATGTATCAGACTTCTGTTCAACACATAGTTGGAGGTGTTTACTGCCTCTGCCCAAAAGGATAGAGGTAGATGAGCATCTGACAACAATGTAGTGGCAGATTCAATAAGGGTTCTATTTTTCCTTTCAGCTGCCCCATTTTGTTGAGGAGTTCTAGGAGCTGAGAAAGTATGTCTAATCCCTGCACTCTGACAGAACTCTTGCATAAGAAGAGAATCAAACTCTGTCCCATGATCACTTCTGATCAGGGCAATCTGAGTATTGAACTCAATCTGTATACATTTGAGAAACTCTGTCAGACACTTAAAGTTATCAGACTTCTTCCTTAGAAAGAACACCCAAGTGAATCTAGAGAAGTCATCTACAACTACTAAAGTGTAGGATTTCCCTCCTAGGATTTGTACTGTGATGGGTCCAAAGAGATCCATGTGTAACAGATACAATATCCTAGGTGAATCACTCTTATTAAGTGACTTAAAGCTGTTTTTAGTTTGCTTGCCTAATTGACAAGCCCTGCAGAGTCCTTCCTTCTTCTAGGGGACAGAAGGTAGTCCTCTAACAAGGTTGTCCTTGGATAGCCTAGCAATAGTTCTAAGGTTTAGGTGTCCTATTCTCTTATGCCATAAAATATTTGGTCTACAGACAGAGTTAAACAAGCAGATATCTACATCAGTTGAAAGAAAATCTACTAGATAGATGTTACCTTTCCTTTTACCTGTCAACACAGTTGTGTTGTCCTCTGACTTGATTTTGCACAAGGCTTTGCTGAAGGTCACCTGGTAGCCTTCATCACACAGCTGACTGATGCTAATTAGGTTGTGCTTCAGTCCTTCCACATAAGCTACCTTCTTGAAGGTTACTGAACCAATCTGGACTGCACCATATCCTTTAGTCTGTCCAAAGTTTGAATCACCAAAGATAACTTTGGGTCCAAGCTTGGCTCTGAAGGATGTGAGGTTGTTCTTGTTCCCTGTCATGTGCTTAGAGCACCCACTATCCAAATACCATTGCTGGTTAGATGTTGGATAGGTCTTCACCTGCACATAAGACAATTCATTTGTTTTTGACCCAGTTTACCTTGGGCCTAGGTTGATAACCTTTAAATTCTGAAATGAAAGACATCCCTGGTGGACTCTTATATCCTTCAGGATGATATCTCCTTGGCGGTATAATCCATTCAGTATAAGGGTTAAAGATTTGAGATGAAGGACCCTTAGGATTAAATTTTGATTTACCTTTGAAAGATTTTCCAGAGCTCTGACCTCTGTTCGATGATCTTGGAGCTGCGTTCGACGATCTTGGGTCAGATCGTCGAGCTCCGTTCGACATTCGACTATGGATGAGGTCAGGTATTTGAGATCGTCGACCTGCGTTCGACGACTTTGGCTGAGATCGTCGATCTGCGTTCGATAATTGTGCCTGAGATCGTCGAGTTGCGTTTGGCGATCGTCGATCTTCACTCGGCGATCGTCGATTTCCGTCCGACGATTTCTGCCGGGACTTAGTTTTCTGAGGTAGATCAGAATTTTTCCTAGCAACCTATACAACTCACTTTCCTTTGTCAGAAATGAATTTGATGGGAGTTGTTAGGACTATAGGTTGGCTAGATGAAGCACCCAAGCCTAGTGTACTATTGAATCTGGAGTTCACTGTGCTTGTGATGTCCATCAGCTTGATGCTTCTCCCATTAAGGGATTCTTCAAGCTTCTTGGCCTCAGAGAGCTCACTTTTCAGTGAAGCTATCTGTTCCCTACAGCACTCCAACTCCTGAGAGAGTTTGTGGTTTTCTGACTTTAAAGTATTGTGTTCAGATAATTGATTTCTGAGAGAGATAATCTCTTTCTAAGACTTTAGCAGGTCTAAACACAGTGCTTTAAATTCAAATTTAAAATCTTCTGAACTAAAATCAAAAGAACCAATTACCTGATCTTCTTCAGGTTGAGTCTCTGAGTCTGACTCTGACTCCTCTTCCTCTGAATTATGTTGTGAGGCATTGATTGCCATCATGCAGAACTCCTTTTCTTCTGCATCATCCTCATCATCACTGGAGCTGGATGAGACTTCTGACTCTTCTTCAGTCTCACTCCAGGATTCAGCAACAAACCCTTTTCTTGTATACTTGTTTTTGCTTGAAGAAGGTTTGTCATTGCCATTCCTTTTGGAGTCTTTCTCCTTTCTTCTTTCTTTCCTATCCCTTCTGTCCTTGTTCTTGTTCTCTGGACAGTCAGGAACTATGTGCCCTGGTTTCCTGCAAACAAAGCAAATAATGTCTTTATTATTACTAATGGACTTGTCATACCTTGGCTTTGTTGAATTCTGTGAAGTGAAAGTGGATGAATGGAAGGCTTGGGAAACCTATCCGCGCGGACTACGCGGACTGGGTTGGCGGACTGCTAGGTCGGCAGGGATGCTGCAGGCGGTTTGCTCTGTGGCGGCCTGGGCGGTCTGTTCGCGCGGACTGCGCGGACAGCAGCGGCGGTCTGACAGGCCAGTGTTTGCTCAGCAGGCGGTTTACTCCCAGGAAGTAACCGGGCGGATAGGAATGTTATCCGCGGAGTCCGGCTTGAAGCGGACTGAAGAACTGGAGCTCGGCAGACCAGTTTGGCAGTTGCCTTGGTCTTGCTCTAGTGAAGCGGCAAGTGGAAGCCGCGGAGACCGCCGGTCAGCGCGGACAGGAACTGGAGGTCGCCCGGTATGGCGGGCTAGATCCAGTGTCCGCCAGTAAGTGCGGACTGGCCCTTGCGGCCAGTGGACTGGACTTGGTGGGAATTGAACCAAGTCCAGGATGGCTCAGTCCGGGGAGATCGCGCAGTGGAGCGCGGGCTGGTTTCTCAGTCCGCCAAGCTTTGTAGAAGTGCTGTTGCCTTGTGTGCTAGCTTGGGGATATGCGGACTGAAGAACTGCTTGTGCAGGAGCGTGCGGACTGGAGCCAGAGTCTGCTGAGTCCGGTTGAGCCTTGTGATGAGGTTATGGACTCAGGGAAGCGGACTGGAGTTCGCTGTATACGCGGACTGGAGTCTGCTGTTAGCGGACTGGATTGGCGTGTCCGCTAAGTCCGGAGGTGCCTTGGCAATGAGGTAATGGACTTGGGATATGCGGACGATAGCTGGGTATCCGCTGAGTCCGGCAGGTGCCTTGATGGTGCGGTTGCGGGCTCGGGTTTTGCGGGCTGATGCCTTGTCCGCAGAATGGCGGATACGGCTTTTGTAGAGTCCGGCTGTGGTGGTCCTGGCTTGGTCTCTGGCGGCAAGGCGGACTGGATATTGGAGTCCGGCCTTGGAGAAGCTGGGGCGGACTGGCTATCTGCACAGGGCGGCGAACTGGCATGTGTGTCCGCGGGCTGGCGGACACATAAGTTCTTGCTGCGGGTTGTGGCGGTGATCCTATCGGGAAGGGCGGTGACCATACTCATCGTCGTGCCTATAAATAGGACCCATGTCACATCAGAACCCAGAGAGGAACCTAGACCGAAGTAAGTGAACAGTGTTTGAGCTCGCGTAAGTTGCTGCGGCCTGGACTTTGTGTCCGCGCGGATAGAGTTGACCCGGTTGTGCTGTGCAGGTTGTGCGGATAGCGCTGGAAAGCCAGGACTTGGCTCTGATTGCGGTCAGGGACAGTGCGGACTCTGCGGTTAAGCAACAGGCGGTAAACAGCAGGTCGCGGATAGCGACCAGGCGGTCTTCTCTTGGCGACTTGGTTCGGGGTTCAGGAGGTCGCCTGCATCAGCGGACTGTTCCATTCGGTGGCGCAGCTTGTGCGGTCTGGCGGCGTGCAGACCGCGGTGAAGAGCTAAGCATTGGAGTAAGGGTGAGTCCGCACGGCTTGGGTTGCGGTCTGGCGACCTGGCGGACTGAGCGGACTCCACAGCAGTAGGTCGGCGGCTTGATCGTTTGAGTCCGCGCGGCTTGTTTTTTGTTCTTGTCTTTGTAACTGTCTCTGCTCTCCCGGTGTTGGGTTTTGGTGAAGCTTGTCTCGCCATGTATGTCTCGCTTTGTAAAGAAGTTTGCTCTTGATCAATAAAGAAGCTTGTGCTGCATGCGTTGCTGGTTGTTACTGCTTTGTTGAGATAACCACTGTTAACTCCACGATCCGGGAAAACTTTCAACATATAAGTGGGCGTATTCTCCTTCGGTTTGTTGAGTTTTCAGCAGGGTATCCAAGGGGGCGTCTGCGGTTTGTTGAATTTTAACATGGTATCAGAGCCAGGTTGTTGGAGTGGTCAAGCAGTGCTCAATGGAAGTAGTTGCTCGTCTGTCGAGGAAACCAGTGGTAGAACCATGGCAGTGGAGGATGCAAGTTGTCTTGGTATTGATCTTCTTACAGAGGCGAACTGTGAACGGTGGAAGTCCTGTATGAAGAGCTTTCTTCTTGGCGAGGACCTTTGGGAGGTTGTATGCGGAGCAGGAAGACAAGAGGATACTGCTGGCAATGCTGAGGCGATGAGAGCTTGAAGGAGGCAAATGCGAAAGCGGAGTCTATTCTCAAGCAGGTGATCTCATCGGAGCTCTTGGACCACATCAGTGGATGTCGGTCAGCTGCGGAGGTTTGGACTTCCCTTGATGGGTTGTTCAGGAAGAAGGTGAAGGAGGTTGCTGCTGATGATGGTCCCTCTACTTCATATCAGGAAGAAAGGAGTTGTTCTCCTAGGCGTGATAAGAAGAGGAAGGAAGGACCACGGTGCTATAAATGCAAGCAGCAAGGTCATCTTCGGAAGGAGTGCAAGGTTACCTTGCTCTCGGCGAACGTTGCTCAGGTAGGGAGGAAGGAGAAGAACGTAGTTGGGACTTCAACTAGTTCTGGATCTGATCGGCTGGATGCCACTGATAGTGCAGCTATCTGGCATGAAAGACTGGGGCATGTAGGGATGGACAAGCTGAAAGCAATGGCGGAAAGAAGACTCGTAAGAGGCTTGCCTAGATTGTCATCCTATGGCGATGGTCGGGGGTGTGCGGGATGTCAGGAAAGTGGAGCCTATCGCTTCATGGTCGACAAAGCACAAGCCAGGAGTAATGCACCATTGGCGGTTGTCCATTGTGCTCTGGTGGGACCGACCGTCACGGCCAGTCTTGGAGGCAGCAGGTTCATGCTGATATTGGTTGATGACTATTCTGGGTATACTTGGGTATACTTTATGAAGACGAAGTCCAGCATGGTACGCTTGTTTGTGGCGTTCAAGAAGCTTGTCGAAGGCCAGCTTGGCCGGAGGATCAAGGTGTTGAGGACAGGTTTCGGTGGTGAGTTTGACTCAACCGAGTTCTCACGCTTTTGCAGGAAGCAAGGGATCCGGATGGAGCTTTCTTGTGGCCATACTTCACAACAGGGTAGTGTTGCAGCTCGGATGATCCGTTGGTTAACGGAGACCTGCAAGTGTTGGTTCGGAGTAAAGGCGTTCGAAGGCTCTTTTGTGGCGGAAGGAATGGCCTGTGCTGCTCATGTCATCAACCGGATGCCTCTTAGTCCGATCATAATGAAGACTCCTTATGAGCTAATGTTCGGAGTGAAGCCCTCAGTGAAGCACCTTCGGGGTTTGGATCTACTGCTATTTACACTCTCCGGGTGCTCTCAAAACAAAGCTAGTCTTTGTAGGGTATGATGAGCAGAGAAGAAGATGGAGGTGTATGGATCCTGCGACGAAGAAACTCATAGTGTCGAGAGACATTGTTTCGATGAGTTGAGCCGTATTGGGGTAGCTCTTATGTGGAGCTAGAGATTAGCAGGTCAGATGGGGGCTGAAGGAGGCTGCTGCTAAGGAAGTGGAGTTGTCGAGTCACCAGGTGCTCCAGGTTGTTCTAGCTCCGGGCAAAAGGCGTCAGAGTCGGGGAAGAAGGGGGAGCGATGCTCCAGGACCTTCTGGCTCAAAGGCGGAGGCTCCTGTTCAGGAAGCAAGGGGAGCGACGATGTTCCAGGCAGTTCATGTTCAAGAGGGAAGTCTTCTGGTTCAGGTTAGCAAGGGGAGCGTTGCTCCAGTGCTCTTGGTTACAGTAAGGGGGTCTTGTTCAGGGAACAAAGGGAGCATGTTCGGGTTTGCCCGGGAACGGAGCTGGTTCAAAAGCAGCGGAGGTGGTTAGCCATGATCAGGTTCTTCGGAGATCGAAGAGGATCTGTAAGCCACCAGCTCGATATAGTGAAGGGAACACGGCGACTTGGTCCCGTGTTCTGGTAGCCCTCAGGTCGAGCAAGGGACTTCTGGCTGTGAGCCCCACTAGAATCAAGGAGGGGTTGACACCAAGTCTGATGAGGTGGACTTCTCTCAGAGGCAACGAGGCTTGGGCTCTGGGATCCAAGGAAGTTGGTGATTCTCCTTGATGCATGAGTGGAGGTTGAAGCTGAAGAAGGCAGAGGGAAGCATGGTCCTTTGGGAGATGCTGGAGGCTCCCTCATGGTCCATGATATGCGGGGCGAGGACTATGTCTTGGACATCTCTTCGTAGATGCTATCGGAAGGACCAGGTGCAAGGTTACGGGAGCTGCTGGAGTTATTCACCACTTCTCACTTCAAGGGGGAGTGTTGAATTCTGTGAAGTGAAAGTGGATGAATGGAAGCTTGGGAAAACCTATCCGCGCGGACTACGCGGAATGGCGTGGCGGACTGCTAGGTCGGCAGGGATGCTGCAGGCGGTTTGCTCTGTGGCGGCCTGGGCGGTCTGTTCGCGCGGACTGTACTGCGGACAGCAGCGGCGGTCTGACAGGCCAGTGTTTGCTCAGCAGGCGGTTTACTCCCAGGAAGTAACCGGGCGGATAGGAATGTTATCCGCGGAGTCGGCTTGAAGCGGACTGAAGAACTGGAGCTCGGCAGACCAGTTTGGCAGTTGCCTTGGTCTTGCTCTAGTGAAGCGGCAAGTGGAAGCCGCGGAGACCGCGGTCAGCGCGGACAGAAACTGGAGGTCGCCCGGTATGGCGGGGTAGATCCAGTGTCCGCCAGTAAGTGCGGACTGGCCCTGCGGCCAGTGGACTGGACTTGGGGGAATTGAACCAAGTCCAGGATGGCTCAGTCCGGGGAGATCGCGCAGTGGAGCGCGGGCTGGTTTCTCAGTCCGCCAAGCTTGTAGAGTGCTGTTGCCTTGTGTGCTAGCTTGGGGATATGCGGACTGAAGAACGCTTGTGCAGGAGCGTGCGGACTGGAGCCCAGAGTCTGCTGAGTCCGGTGAGAGCCTTGTGATGAGGTTATGGACTCAGGGAAGCGGACTGGAGTTCGATGTATACGCGGACTGAGTCTGCTGTTAGCGGACTGGATTGGCGTGTCCGCTAAGTCCGGAGGTGCCTTGGCAATGAGGGTAAGGACTTGGGATATGCGGACGATAGCTGGGTATTCCGCTGAGTCCGGCAGGTGCCTTGATGGTGCGGTTGCGGGCTCGGTGCGGGCGATGCCTTGCCGCAGAATGGCGGATACGGCTTTTGTGGAGTCCGGCTGTGGTGGTCCTGGCTTGGTCTCTGGCGGCAAGGCGGACTGGATATTGGAGTCCGGCCGGAGAAGCTGGGGCGGACTGGCTATCTGCACAGGGCGGCGAACTGGCATGTGTGTCGCGGGCTGGCGGACACATAAGTTCTTGCTGCGGGTTGTGGCGGTGATCCTATCGGGAAGGCGGTGACCATACTCATCGTCGTGCCTATAAATAGGAACCATGTCACATCAAAACCCAGAGAGGAAACCTAGACCGAAGTAAGTGAACAGGTTTGAGCTCGCGTAGTTGCTGCGGCATGGACTTTGTGTCCGCGCGGATAGAGTTGACCCGGTTTGTGCTTGCAGGTTGTGCGGATAGCGGGAAAGCCAGGACTTGGCTCTGATTGCGGTCAGGGACAGTGCGGACTCTGCGGTTAAGCAACAGGCGGTAAACAGCAGGTCGCGGATAGAGGGACCAGGCGGTCTTCTCTTTGGCGACTTGGTCGGGTGTTCAGGAGGTCGCCTGCTCAGGCGGATGTTCATTCGGTGGCGCAGCTTGTGCGTCTGGCGCGTGCAGACCGGCGGTGAAGAGCTAAGCATTGGAGTAAGGTGTGAGTCCGCAGGCTTGGGTTGCGGTCTTGGCGACCTGGCGGACTGAGCGGACTCCACAGCAGTAGGTCGGCGGCTTGATCGTTTGAGTCCGCGCGGCTTGTTTTTTGTTCTTGTCTTGTAACTGTCTCTGCTCTCCCGGTGTGGGGTTTTTGGTGAAGCTTGTCTCGCCATGATGTCTGCTTTGTAAAGAAGTTTGCTCTTGATCAATAAAG